>VZTN01025415.1:44088-57050 GCA_013400515.1 Erpornis zantholeuca | reverse complement strand
CGGCGCGCCTGGCTCCGGCAGTACTACAGCCAGCGGCAGAAGCGGCTCATGACGGTGACCGGGGCGGGGCCGCGATGGGGGGGACTGGACGGGACGTGGGGACACGGCACGCGGGGACTGGCTCACGGGGGACGGAGGGTGCGGGGATGCAGGGGACACGTGGAGATCGCGGGAACACAAAGGAGGGGGGGTCACGGGGGATGCACTGAAGTCACGGGGACACAAAGGATGAGGGATACGGGAGACGCGCGGAGGTCACGGCGACACGGGAGATGGGGGGATACGGGGACACAGGATGGGGGACGTAAGACACGGAACACAGGGACAGGAGGGATTTGGGCATGGGGTACACAGGTCACAGGAACCCAAAAAATGGACAGTGGGCAGGTTCAGGATGCAAAGTACAGTGGTGGGAAGAATGGGGAGCATGGGGAAATCACAAGGGGGACATAAAGGGTGGGGGACATGTGAGACCCAAAACATGGGATGTGGGACTGGAAGGACACATGAACACAGAGATCACAAAAGATGGGGAACGTGGGGGTTCTGTGGGACTCTAAGACAGGGACACAAAGGATGGGACTTGAAGGACACAGGATGTGGTCCTGGACACAAAGGATGGCAGATGCAGAGGACATGGGGATGTGAAGGAGGGGGTGATATCAAAGATGGGGGATGCAATGGGGGATATGAAAGGCCTGGGGATGCAAGGGATATGTGACAGCAAGGACAAGCTGGGGGGGGAACACGGGGAAACCTGCTGGCCTGGGCAGTGGCTGAAGAAGGTGACAAAAGCCTCTTTTTACTTTAAAGTTGTATTTTAGAATTTAATAACAGAAAAACAATTCCTGTGGAGAGGCCAGGAGCTTCCTCTTCCAAGCCATGATTTATACCTTCTAGGGGTGCTCTCTCCCCCTTCCAAATCAGGACTTAGCCCACAGTTCCCTTGGCAGCAGGAAATCCAGTAATGCTCATTAAAATATAAATTCCTGGAGGGAGTGGCCACCCCAAAAAGGAGGTTTTCTAGGAAACTCCATCTGCCATACCTGGGCATCTTGTCTGGAGTCACGCCTACTGCCCAGTGGGTTTGCAGTGAGGTTTCTCAGAAACAGGAAAACTTGACCGGTGTTAGACCAATTGGGACCACCTGGCCACCTAGCACTGGGCATCCTCCTGCCTTTAGCAGATCTCTTGAGCTGGGTGGTCTTTGGAGGGGGATCCTGGTGTAGTGCAGGAAAGTGCCATCTCACACCGCTCTTGTCTCCCCCCTGCACTGCAGCTCCTCATTGCTCACCGGAGGAGAACCAGCTGCTGCTTCTACCCCCGTGCCTGGCCCAGCCTCAGGGGCACCGACTGGTGGGAGCGGGTGGTCCTGAAGGAGTTTGGGCCCCAGGACTGGCTGGAGAAGTTTCGGATGTCCAAGGAGACTTTCTTCTACATCTGCAACCAGCTGCAGCCTGGGCTGGCTCCGCACAGTGCCCACTTCCACCCCACCCTGCCCCTAGAGAAGAGGGTGGCTGTGGCCCTGTGGCACTTGGCCACCAATGTGGAGTACCAGACTCTGAGCCCGCTCTTCGGTGTGGGGCCCTCCACGGTGCAGAGCTGTGTCCGGGAGGTGAGCTACGCTGTTGTCTTGCTGCTGAAGCCGCTTTACCTCCGGCTGCCTGACGAGAAGGAGCTGGAGAACATGGTGCGCATCTTCTGCACACGCTGGGGCTTCCCGCACTGCATCGGTGCGCTGGACAGCCTGCACATCCCCATCCACCCACCCCTGCGCCTCACCGCCGACTACTGCAATGGCCAGGGCTGGCACTCCATCCTCACGCAGGCCACCGTGGACGGGCTGGGGCAGTTCTGGGACGTGTCCACCGCCTTTCCAGGCAGCATGGAGAACAGTGCGGTCCTGGAGAGCTCCAGCCTGTGGGTGCTGGCCAAGGAGGGCCGGCTGTGCCCCAACCCTCCCAAGCACTTCATGGGGAAGGCACAGAAGTACGTGCTGCTGGGCGATGCCACGTACCCACTGCAAGACTGGATCCTCAAGCCCTACCAGGAGGATGAGAACCTCACCCAGCGCCAGCTGCAGTTTAACTACCGCCTGAAGCGGGCCCACAGTGTGATTGAGAATGCCTTCCTGCGCCTCAAGGCGCGCTGGCAGATCCTCCTCAAGTGTGATGACTGCAGCCTGGAGCTGCTGCCCACCCTCGTCCTTGCCTGCTGCATCCTGCACAATGTCTGCGAGGCCCACGACAACCCCTTCAACGAGGAGTGGCTGGAAGGCACCGAGCCCACCGAGCTGCCCAAGCCCTGCCAGCCCGCGCCGGCTGCCATGGAGGACAACCGGGCCGAGCAAGTGCGTGAGCTGATGTGCCAGTACTTTGAGAGCTGCGGGGAGGGCTGATGGGCCCGGGAAGCCACTGCCCTGCACATCCATGCTTGCAGACTCACTGTGGACTCTGGCAAAGCTGTACCAGGCGGGCCCAGGGCTTGGAGGGGCGGCCGTGTCGCGCTCGGGCTGAGTTTGCTGTGGAGGTTTCAGGCAGTGTAATGTATTTTGTGCCCATTCTCTCTCCCAGGATCTAAACAGTTTGGTGGTGTGTTGTGTGCTGCGGGAGTACAGTGGGGATTAGGGCTGGGAGGGGGAGGCTGCTGGGATCTCCGTTTCCTCTGTCCCAAGGCCTATCCATTAGGTCAAAATCAGCAGGAGCATTGAAATAAGGCAAAACTCCTTTGAAGGTTTGAAACTTGCTGTGTAAACACACATGGGAAGGAAAGGGAAGGAAGAGGAAAGGGAAGGAAGAGGCGGAGCAGTCATCTGCAAGGGCTGACACCAGCCTGGAAGCGAACCACATCCACAAACTCAGGGATGTGCTGCCCTGGAGGTTTGCCCAGCCTGGCACCCCCCAGCCCCTCTCCAGAGGGATTTCGCTCAGCCTGACATACCTGGCCCCTCTCCAGAGAGGTTTGCTCAGCCTGGAACACCCTGAGCCCCTCTCTGGAGAGGTTTGCCCAGCCTAGCACCCCTGTCTCTTCTATAGTGGGATTTTGACCAGCTTGGCATCCCTGACCTCTCTCCAGAGAAGTTTGCCCAGCCTAGCACCCCTGCCTTCTCTCCTAAGAAATTTTGCCCAGTGTTGCACCCCACGTTCCTCTCAGGGTGGCGTTTGCCTTGCCTGGCACCCCCGGCCCCTCTCCGGAGGAATCTTGCTCTCCTTGGAACAGCCCAACTCCTCTCTGGAGGGGTTTGCCATGCCTGGCACCCCCACGCCCTCTCCGGAGGGGTCTGTGGCTCAGAGTCTCTGTGCCCCTGCCCGGCTCTTCCCGCCGGTGCCCCCGATCGCTGACTGGGCGCGGCCGGAGCCGAGCCTGCCCCGGACATGGCGGGCGGCGGGCGGGAACAGCAGCGCCCTCAGCGGGAGGGGAGGCAGCGCCCCCTCGTGGGCCGCTCCGCCCGTGCGTATTGCGCAGGTGCGGCCGCCGGGCGGTCACGTGGCGGAGCACCAAGATGGCGGCGCGCGGTGAGTGCAGCGCCGGCACCGCCGGAGCTTCCCCGAACCCTCTGCTATCCCCCGACCCGGGCAGCTCCTCTCGGCCCCCGGTTCCGCTGGCCCGGCGGCTCCATCTGGCGCGGTCGCGGCGGGGGGGCCATTGTCTGTCCCGAGTATCCGGTGAAATGGAGTTCGGACACGCGCTGTGGGGTCAGCCCCAGCCCCCAGGTCCGGTTCTCCGGCCCAGGTCGGGCCGCGGCCCTGCCCGCCCGCCCTGCCCCGAGCCAAGGGACCCGCTGGCGGCTGAGGGCTCACCTTGACTTCCTTCCCCGGGCGCAGGAGTGTGACCGAGGAACCCCCCAGAGTGCCCAGATCCGCCCGCGCCATGGTGACGGAGCAGGAGGTGGAGGCCATCGGCCGCACGCTGGTGGACGCGGCGCAGCCCCTGCCCGCCCGGTTCCGGGCCCTCTTCACCCTGCGGAACCTGGGCGGCCGCGCGGCCGTGGAGTGGATCAGCCGCGCCTTCGGGGACGGCTCGGCGCTGCTGAAGCATGAGCTGGCCTTTTGCCTGGGCCAGATGCAGGACGAGGCGGCCATCCCGGTGCTCATCCGCGTCCTGGAGGACACGGCCCAGGAGCCCATGGTCAGGCACGAGGCAGGTATGGCGGCAGCTTCTGGAGCTCTGGGGCAAGAGAAGGGGCTAGGCTGCCCCCCAGGTGGGGCTTGGGGGTGCTTTCCCCACTGTACAGAGCAGCTCATGGGGGCCTGACCCGGCTTGGGTGTCAAACCTTGAGTCATGTAACTCCTCACCACCTCTCCTGGCTGGACCTGACAGGGCAGGTTGACCATGTCCTGCTGTTCCTGTTAGCCAGGCTTCTCCTGCTGAGTTTGACCTGGTTGGAATCAGTCAGTCCAGCCTGTGTCCATGTTTGCCCCATTTGGCATCAGTCAGTTTGGTCTGTGTCCGTGCTTTAGAGCAAGGCAAGGCAATGCTAGAGGACAGAGACATTCCGATAACATCCTGATACATTCTTCAGGTGAAGCCCTGGGCGCTATCGGGAACCCTGACGTGCTGGATATCCTGAAACGCTATTCCCAGGATCCTGTGGTTGAGGTGAGGTTCCTGAGGGGTCATTTCCTCTGGGATGCAGCACTGCTGGTCTCGGAGGACGAGGGAGGACCTGCCTGGACAAGTGGCATCCTGCTGTGTGTTGGGGTTCTCCTGGCGCTGTCCAGTGCTGTTCTGCAGCCCGGGTCGTGTCCCTGTTCCCACAGGTGGCAGAGACTTGTCAGCTGGCCATGAGGAGGCTGGAGTGGCTGCAGAACAACAAGGAGAAGCTGGGCACCAGCCCATACCTCTCTGTAGATCCTGCTCCCCCTGCTGAGGAGACAGATGTTACCAAGCTCCGGGAGATCCTCCTGGATGAGTCCCAGGAACTGTTTGACCGCTACCGGGCCATGTTTGCCCTGCGGAACGTGGGTGGCCAGGCTGCTGTGCTGGCACTGGCAGAAGGTGAGGGTCTGTCCTTGCTGTGGGTCTCTCCAGGCTAATCTGGGATGAGCTCTTCCCAAATCCAGGGCTACCAGAGCTGCTCTCACTTGTTTTTATGTCTAGGTCTACTGTCCCCTGCCACATTACCGAGTGCTGGGTGGTTTCTGGTGTTCCAGAGCCCCCTTGCCACCCCCCACAACCCCTTCCCTGAGGGAGGGAGGGCACCAGTTGTGATGGTGGTCTGGGACCAGATGATCTGACCTATGATCTGACCTATGGTCAGACCTGGCCCAGGGTTGTTGGGGTCCTGCTCTCCTGGCCTGGAAAGTCAGGGGCTGCTGGTGTTTGGGAATAGCTCTGGAGAGGGGAATGTCCCCTAATGGGAAAGGGGCAGACTACAGCCCAGGAACCGTTTGGACCTACCCCCAGCCCCAGGGGAGGGGATGAAGCTTTCCAGCCTTCTGGGACTGTTGAGGTCCATGAGATGGGATCTGTCAGCTCCTGATCCAGCTGCTTGGTCCCGGAGGGCTGGAGTCCCTGGCCGTGCTGCCATCATCCCCTGGAACGTCATGTGGTGGGGCAGAACCTGGGGCAGGCGAGGGACAGCAGCTCTTCTGGGGGATGGGTGCTGCCATCAAGGGAGGCACCGGGGCAGGGCTGGGATCAGGAATCAGAGTGGGATCAGGGAACAGGGTGGGATACCCCTTCCTGTACACGGGGCAGGGGTGGTGACCCTTTACATCCCCAGCTTTCGGGTGGGGGCTCCACCCAGGCATCCTGGTGCGTTTTGGGGCACCCTGGCTCACTGTCCCCGCTCCCGCAGGGCTGCGCTGCGGCAGCGCGCTGTTCCGCCACGAGATCGGCTACGTGCTGGGGCAGCTGCAGGACGAGGCATGCGTCCCTCAGCTGACAGCCACGCTGTGCAGCCGCGCCGAGAGCCCCATGGTGCGGCACGAGTGCGCCGAGGCGCTGGGCTCCATCGCCCGGCCCTCCTGCCTGCGGGCCCTGCGCGCCTTCGCCGCCGATGAGGAGCGCGTGGTGCGCGAGAGCTGCCAGGTGGCCCTGGACATGTACGAGTACGAGAACGGCGCCCAGTTCCAGTACGCCGACGGGCTCTGCAAGCTGCATGCCTCCTCCTAAGCCTGGACTGGGGACACTGAGGTGGGTGTGCTGCCTCCCACCCCCTCCTGCTGCCAATGGCGCTTTCACGGCCACCTCTGTCGGCGTGGAGCCATGCCTTACCACGCAGAGCTGGAGGAGGAACTGGGTTTGCTTTCTGGCACAATTACAACAACCTTTTCCCTCCAAATCCAGGCTGAGCTGCTACTTGCCTCTCCACCACTCCTCGCCAGCCACTGTTTCCTGGATCTGCCCCTTTTTCCCTGCCAGGATCAGCACCGCCTGCCCGCAGCCTGGCTTGGGGCTTGGACCAGGTGGGCTCTGCTTGGCACGTCAGAGCCTGCTGTAGCTCTGCGGGGCTTGGGCCTGCCCTGAGTTGGTGCTGCCACGTCGGCAGCTCCGTTCTCCCCCACCTGAGCTTTGCTGGGGGCCAGGATGGGCTTTGGGCACCCGCTCTTGTGGGCTGTGGTGTTAGGATGCTTTGAAATTGCTCGCGATGCTGGTGCTGAGCTGGGGCCCTTCTCGCCCCCGCAGTGGGTTTGGCCTCTCCTGTTGGGACAGGCTGGAGCTGAGCCTGTGGCAGCCTCTGCCCTAGGATGGGGGTTGTTTCATGGCAAAGTTGGAAAGATATGGCTGGGTTTTTTTCTGCAGGGAAGGGCGCTGCCATTAGGGCGGGCAGGGTGAGGCAGAGCCTGCCTGGGCTTTCCCCCATGTTTAACCAGGGCCAGGAGGGCTGAGGCTGCTGTTGGCACCCAAACCCCCTGGCCAGCCCAGCCTGGGCACTGGGGTTTGGGGTTTGGCAGGGAATAAAGCACTGGCATGGGAAGCTGGAGTTGAGTTGTGATTTACCTGTTCCCAGGTGTGGAATGCACCCAGAGTCACAGGGTCAGGCCCTGGCGGGAGCCTGGGAGCTGCCAAAATGAAATCATAGAACCACTGAGGTTGGAAAAGACCTTTAAAATCGAGTCCAGCCACATTGGGAGGAGCAGGGAGTGGGATCCCTGATGGCATGAGGTGAAAGCCCCAGCCCTGGGGAGGAGGATGAACTGTCTGAGGTGCCCTTGTGGGTCCCACTGCTGTTCTGCTGGGCATATCTGGCTTTTCCCTTTGTCCAGGGGCTCCATGTGAGTCAGTCCCAGGCTCAATCCTCTTAGTCCCTGACTAAGCTCAGCATGTCCAAGGCTCTGGTGCTCAGGGACACAGCTGAGGGAGGGCAGCCCTGGCCATAGCCCAGTCTGACACAGTTCAGGACCCCATGGAAAGGGCTCTTAGTCAAGACATGACCAGTTTTGGTCACTTGTACACACTGGGAGTCAGTGACACATGCCCAAGTGCTGTGGGTAGGGTCACCTGTGTGTGATGTGTAGGGTGAGGGGCTCCAGACTGCAGTTCCCCAGCGCTGGGGACAAACACCTGATGTTTTCACACTGTTTGGAGTCTGCAGCTTGCTTGTCCCTCTTCCCTCACCCTCTGTAGCCCCTGGGGCCAGCTGGCACTTTAGACTCTGGGATGTCCCTGTGTCTGTATCCATCCCCAGGGCAGTGAGATGGGTGATTTCCCCCAGGCCATGTTATCATTTCCACTGTTCCCTTCTTAGAACATGGGCTCCGGCATCCTGGAGTTTGCCAGGGTGTTTGTCCCCATTTATCCCTCTGGCTGCCCCCACCCTTGCTCTCCAACCTTTCCACGGGTGACTCACCCAGACCATGCAGGGTTGTTTCCCAATCGTTCTGTGCCAACATTTGTCTCTGCTCCCCCAAACACCTTTTAAGACAGAATTGGAACAAAATGCATTTCTGAGGCTGGGATCTGGGAAGGGGTGGCCTGGTGCAGCAGAGCAGAAGGGAGCAGGGCTGAGCCTTGAGCCCTGACTTGGAACTGAACCCCACCAGCACCTTCACTCTTCCCAGTCTAGCCTGTGCTGGGAAGGGTTTGGGGTTTCTCCAAAGCTGCTGCTGGTCTGGGCTAAACCCTGCACTCTCTTGGGAGTGGGAGGAATTGCTTTTGGGGGAAGCATGAGGGAGGTGATCCTGGGCGCTGTGGTGACACATGTGACAGCCATTGTGAAGCTCTGGGAAGGTGACAGCCTCTTGCCATGGGCTGCTCCACTGTACAGCAGAGGGGGCCCGATGGGAGCCCCCTGGCTGAGGCTGCATCCCCATCCCCATCCCCTCTGCCCATCGCCTCCAGCTCCAAGGGTGCTGTGTCCTCTGGGATCTCGACCATCTGCTCCAGGGATCCAGGGCCTGCTGAGGGATTTAACCCAGCCCAAGGGAGGGAGGAGAGACTTTTAGCATCCCTCCCCATTCCCTTCCTTGGGGGTTCTCCAGCTGCAGGTGACTTCCCACTCCTGTGGGGCAGGAGTACTATGGTGCTGCCAGAGGGTCAGGATCTGGGGGCCCTGACCCACATCAGAGCCCACTGGTCACCCCCCATGCTGAGACAGCCAGGCTGTGCCTGGATTAGCAGGCGCTAAGCTCCTTCTCAGTAACAGAGCCCTGTCACTGGGTGAGTGGCACTGCCACCAGCCACGGGGACACCACTGTCCCTGTGAGCTGCCAGCACCGAGGAGCCTTGTGGACCCTGGTGCCACTTCTCCCTCTGCATTCCCCTGCGTGGCAGAGGCTTCTGTGGCTCAGGGTGGGGGTGCAGGGATAGCTGGCCATGGCCCTGGCAGGTGGTATTCCCCTGCCTGGGACCAGGGGGGCATGGAGGCCACGGCACTTGCTGCAGTCACCCCCTGAGGAAGATGGGGTGCTGTACGTGGACTACAAGCCCCCCGCGCTGGACAGCATCCACCTGCCCCGCTACGTCCTGTACATGGTGATGGCGGCAACGCTGGTGCTGCTGGTGGCATATGCCATCGTGGGGCACCTCATCAAGGACCTGGTGCACGACTTCGCTGGTGAGTGCTGCCCACAGCAGGGTCGGGCTGTGGGGTGGGCAGGGGGCTGGGGGGATCCCCCCACCTGAGACTGTGCTGTGGCAGGGGTGGTGCTGCTGACAGCTCCGTCTCTGCCCTTGCAGACTGGGCATTTGGGCCCAAGCCCGAGGAGAAGGCGGGGATGGCTGAGGGCATCGTGCTGGAGGCAGAGTGGCTGGAGAAGGACGAGGTGCTCGTGGAGCCAAAGGCAGAGGACGAAAGCACTGGCATCCTGCCTGGCACACACATCCCACTGGGGCTGCTTGCACCACGCAGCTCCATCTCCTTTGCCGTCTCCCCCAAGAGGTTCTAGGGCCAGGGGACACCCCTGCCACCACCAGGACCCTGCAGCCCTGCCTGACCACTGGGTCACAGTGTGGCCCTGGTCATAGGTGCTGCCCGGCACTGGCACAGTCTGCCCCTCCCTGCCCAGCCCTAGTGCTGCTCTCGGGGCTTCTCTTGGGCTGTCACCCCAATAAAGCCATCTGCCCCAGCCCTACTCACCCCTCTGACCCTCACCCTACTCACAGGGGGTGGCAGGGCTGGGACATCTCAACCTCTGCCTGGGGTAACAGCACCCCTTGGCACAGCCACACCACCCACAGCCATGGGCACTTGGGTGTGTAAAGGTGGGTGCTTGGGGGTGCAAACCCATGGTGTGGGGGCACAGACAATGGTGGGCAGGGGGCATGGGTGCAGACATGCACACAGAAATATGGATACACCTCTGGATAGGCCAAATTAGCGTGGGCACATGGGTGGGGACAGACAGACAGACAGCTGGATGCTGAGGCTGGCTGTGCCCCCACTACCCCATCAGTGCCTTGGCGCTGCCAGACCATGCCCAGTGGCACCCACAGTTACCCCCAAATCAGTCTTGGGGGACAAAGCAGCCACAAGCCTCTCTTGGGCTCTGGGTGAGGGCACGGGAGATGGGGTTGTATGGACCTGCACCCCCGTCTTAAATCCAAGCTTAAACCCAGGCCGGGGCTTGATCCCTGTGTCCCCAGTCCCCTTCTTTGCCCACTGAGGAATTGCCACAGGCAAGGTGGCCCTGCCAAAGCCCACTGTCACTCCCTGGGGTGCTGCTGGCCAATTTTCCTTGTGCCCTGGTGGGTGGGCACCCTGCCACAGTCTCCCTGATGACCCCATCAGTATTTCACTCTTGGCAGTATGTGGGCACTCACTCCCTGAGGATGTGATGGGGTCCCAGCTGGGATTGTCTGGGGCCAGCTGGCTCGTGCCCAGGGGAGGGCTGGGTGTGGCCTGGCATTGCCCACCCATCTGTGCTGCCCCATCCCCATGGGATCTGCCCCAGCCCTGCCACCAGGGATGGGGGGAACTAGACAGGGTGGGAAATTGTGCACCCTGTCCTTCCACCTGTGCACCCATCCACCCACATGTCTGTCTGTCTCTCCCTCCGTCCAACCACCCACCCTGGGGGTGGTCCAGTCCTGGGCACAGGAACATGCCTGTCCTTTGAAACAGTGGTCCCGGAGGTGGTGGCCACTGAGTGCTGTGGGGTGCCGGTGCCTGAGCCAGGGGAGTGGTACCACCTCCCTCGGGTGACAGGAGCCATGTTGCCATGGTGCTTGGTGCCACTTGTCCTCTTGGGGCCAATAAAGGTGCCCGTTGCCCTGGGTGCGGAGAGCAGGACCCGACAGCAGCAGAGGACAGGAACTCACCTTCAGGAGCAGGATCTAGCTGTGCCAGAGTCCTCCACCCAAAAATGCCGAGGCCCTTGCAGCCCCTCTCGCTCCTGGTCCTGCTCGTCCTCGCTGCCACTGCCCAGGGACAGGCTGGTAGGTGCCCCTGTGACCCTCTGTACTGCTGTGCCTGGGGAGTTGGACAGGCCCCCCCAAGGCATCAGATCAGCTCCTGGGAGACCTTTCTAGTGGGACCAGTCTGTCACAGTGCTCCAACGGTAAATTTTGGGGGCAGAGCAGAAAGATCTGGAGACACCCACCTGCTGCTCCAGTGCTCCCCACTGTCCTGGGGACGGGTGAGCTGTATTGGGGGTGGTTTCCTTGGTACCCGAGGGACAGTGGGAAGGGGGCACAGGGAGTGTCAGCCAAATGTCCCATCCTGTGGGGGGTCCCATCTCCTGAAGAATGGAACCCCCCTGATGCTGTCCCCATCCCCATCTTTCCCCTTTCCTGTCTCCTGACCATGCAGGCACGGGCCGCAAGGTGCTGCAGCCATGGCTTATTGCCCTCACGGCCGTCGTCGTCTTCCTCTTCATCGTCTTCGTGCTGCTGCTCGTTAACCGGCTCTGGAATCTCAGGAGGCGCAGGTTGGATTGGTGCGGGGGCCAGGGGTGCCGGCCAGGGGAAAAACTGAGTGGAAGGTTGCCATGGGGTGGGGACACGGCTGTCACCGGGCACCGTTCAGCCTCTCTCTCCCCTCGCAGGAAGGAGAACGACTACCCGGAGACCTTGGCGACTGACAGGTACCACAGCCCGGGTGCTGTGGGGCGGCACCGGGACCCCCCCACACCCGGGCTCGGATTCCCTTGAGAGTGGCCACGTTCCGGAGGTGCCATGGTCGCTGTATGCCCTTGGCACGGCCGGAGGTGGCCGTGCCGTGGTGTCCCTCGTGCCCCCGGCACGGCCGCGGTGCCGGTCCAGTGTCCGCCCGACCGACGTTCCCTTCTTCCCGCAGGCTGGGGCGTTCCGGCCACGTCAACCCGGCGGCTGAGGACTGGGATGAGCCGAGCGACGACAAGGAGCGGAGCAGGGCCACGTCCCTCTGAGTCCTTCCCGGCCCCCTCTGCCCGCTCCGGAGCACCTCCGACGGGCGCCGCACCCTCACCCCGTCCGCGGGGCGTGGATCCGCGCCGGGTTTCGGCAACAGCCGCGGCCACCGTGGCACCTCCCGCCCTGCGGCCGCCCCGGCTGTAACCAAGACCCGGCGCGGATCGCGCGCTCGCCGGAGCGGTGAGGGGAGGGCGGCGGCCGGGGGCGGTAGCGAGGCCTCCTCATGGCCCGCAGCCCTGGGCCGGCGGGGAGACGAGGACAGCCCCTGCCCAGACGTTCCCAGTAAAGGTCCCCAGCCTGCCCCGAGTCAAGCGTCTGGTGTCATCGTGCCGGGGAGGAGGCTGTCCGGCACTCCTGGGGCCACTAGGGCAGGGACAATGGCGAGTTCCGAGCTGCCGGACCTCAGCGAGCTGGGCAGGGCGAGAGCCTGTGTCCAGCACATCGCTGCCCGACAGCCCCGGACCGAGGGGACACGGGGCGCTGGGGAGCACCGGGGGGGCGGGGGGCCTCGCCCCCATGGCTGTCTTGAGCAGTGCTTGGGCACAGGGACCATGGGCACCGCGGGGCTGAAGCGCAGCTTCGGCCAACGCTGACCTACGGGTGAGGACAGTGACGTCACACAACCAGGCGATGACGTCATGCACACGAGGTGGTGACATCCCGTGGCCAAGGTCTGGAAGCAGAGGAAGTAGCAGCAGCTCTGAACCCCCACACGAACCAAGGCTGCCCCCACCCGTGTCCCTGTCCCCGCACGTCCTCTCCCTGCCACCCCGGCCCCGCCTGGGCCTGGGGCTACGCCCGGCGGGGTCCCAGTGCTGTCACCCTCTGCATCCGGACCAAGTGCCGCCATGGGCGGGGGTCCCTCCTCTGGGGTGGTGGGTGCCCACTGCCTGGCAGGGCTCTGCTATCCCCAGTGCCCCCCTCCTCCGCTGGGACACCCGCGTTCTCCCCGGTTGGGCGCCGTGCCTCAGTTTCCCCCGGGGCAGCAAAGGAAGGGCAGAGGCAAGCTGGAGTTGAAGCATAGCTTGTTTAATTTTTATACATTTTTTTTTTGTCTTTTTTTTTTCCTTTTCATTTTTTAATCTTTTTTTGTGTGTCAGTTTTTTCTTTTTTGTTTTTTTCTTCTTTTTTGTCTCTTTTTTCTCTTTTTTGCATAGGGGAGGGGGGGGGAACAACAACAACAACAA
>VZTN01025415.1:26487-39757 GCA_013400515.1 Erpornis zantholeuca | reverse complement strand
AAAAAAACAACCCAAAAAACCCAAAAAAACCAAACCACCAAACCCAAAACCCCAAACCAGCCGTCCCGGCAAGCCAGTGCCGGGGACTCCATCTCCTCCTCCTCCTCCTCCTCCTCTTCCTCTTCATCCTTTTTTGTGCTTTTGTTTTCTTTTCTTCTTTTTCTTTTCTTTTTTTTTTTTTTTTTTGACGATTCCCTCTTAAAAGTGCATTTCCTACAAAATGTGCAACACGAGCGCACCCTCCCCTGCCTCCCACCTGGTACCTGTCCACAGGAATGCATAGCTCAAACACACGGACGCACGCCCCCCCCCAGCCCCACGGACCCCCCCGGGCGCGGGGACACGCCGGGGGACACAGGGACACGCGTGGGAACACACGGGGCCGGGGCCGGTGCAGGCTTGGGGGAGGAAGGCGAGTAGAGAGATGGTGACCGGTGCCCCGGCGCGACGGTGGCCGCCCGGGACCCATGGGTGCCGGGCTGCGACAGTCCCCATGCCGCGTTCCCGATGGACTCGGGGTGCCACCGCCGCTGTGACGTTTGGGGCCGTGCCGGGAGAACCCCGACACCGTGTCCCCGCGGGAACCGAGCTGGCACCGCCGGCGCGACCATCTCTGGCCGTGCCCACGCACCCTCTGTGGCNTCCGGCAGCAGGAAGGGTTCCCCTAGCCCGCCCCGCCGCGCCCCACGCCAGCCCCGGGGCCCCCCGAGAGTCTGGGGCCGGGGGGGTCGGCGGGGGAGGTTTTGATCTTTTTTACTCACACAGAGGCAAGAACGAGAGAGTCAAAGCCGTTTGCATATTCGGCGAGCGGCCGGCGGGGCTCGGCGCCGCGGCCCTGCAGCCGCTCCGGGAGGCATTGCTGGCACGACTTGTGTCAGGTCTCAGCGCGGCGCCGGCCGACGGGGTAAATAATAGTGTTTTTTTCTTTTTTTTTCTTTTTTTTTTCTGTTTCTTTGTCTTCTGGCGCATCGCCGGGGTGGGGGAAAAGGTCCTCTTGGGATGGGTTGTTGGTTTGTTTGTTTTTCTGTTTGTTTTTTGTTTTTTTGTTTTTTTGTTATTTTTCCTTTTAAAACAGTTTGACCCTTTTCCTTCTTCCTTTCCTTCGCTCTTTCCTTCGGGTGTGGGTTTTGCTTGTCGTCGTCGTCGTCGTCGTCGTCGTGAGGCCGCGCTCTCCGTCGTCACCGCAAGGCTGGGCCTGGTGCTCGGGGACGGGGATGTTCCTCTGGGGGTGCCTAAAGCAGAGGAGAAGGGAGGCGAAGGGGCGGCACGGCGGCGGTTATCCCAGGTACCAGGACTGCCGGGAGAGAGGAGAGAGGCCGGCGTTAGTGCTCTGCCCCGCGGAGCCGCTCCGTCCCCCGCCGGTCCCCGCACCCAGAGAGCTGTCCCCGCGCTGTGCCCTGCTCGGCGCACGGGGCTGGCGTCCCCACTCCTGCACTGAGTTTGTCCGTACTCCGCACCGCGACCCCCGCGTTCCCCTGGGGGCCGGTCCCTCTGCACCTTCACGGCAAAGGCGACTCTCCCCAAGGAATGGTGCCTCCTGGGGACAGGTAGGGGGGTGGCACGGCTGGGGACCCTGCGAGGTGGCCCCCTGCCACCCTCCCATTGTTTCCCCCCCCCCAACCCCCCCAAGTTCAAGTTCATTCCCGATTACCTCATGTCTGGTTTCCGTTGGAAACGAGACAGCTCGGGGCCGCTGCTTCCCTTAACCCTTCCAGGCCCCACCACACATGACCAGAGCGCGGCAGGTCTCAGCTGCCCCTCCCGGGACACCGTCTCCTTCCTCCGTGCCTCAGTTTCCCCAGGCAGAGCATCCTTGTGCCCTGGGGAGCTTCCCCGAGCATGACTGGGGACACCTATACACAGGGACCCTGGGGGTCCTGGGACTGCAAGTGGCTGTGACCCCCGTGTCTGGACAGGGACTCTGGCCCCCTGCTCCTACACAGGTTCTCCTGGTGCTGCCCCAGGTCTCCTCTTTGGGGACCCAAGGCCCTTGGGGTGCCCATCCCACTTGCAGGATTGGGGAAACTGAGGAAGAGTGGGGTGTGATCAGAGCCAGGTCCCCCATGTTTTTCTTCTGGAACGGCACAGCACCCTCGGGTGTCCCAGCTCATGGTTCCCTAATCTCACAGCCTGGCACAGCACAGCACCCCCGGGTGCCCTGTGTCACCGCTCACAGCCCCCAAGTGCCCACACCTCGGCACAGCACAGCACAGCACCCTGAGTACTCCCCCCCAGCCAGGACAACACCCCAGGGTGCCCCAACACAGCACTGTCCACACCCATGGGGTGTCACTGTCACTGTCGCTGTCCTGTCACCCGTGTCACCTGCCAGGCAGGACTGCAGCCACCGCAGCTGCCCCTGCAGGGAATGCTGAGGCCAAACCACTCCTGTCCCAAGTAAGGCCAGGAGCTGCCACCCCTGTCCTGGCACCATGGCACTGCCTGCAGCACCCATGTCAGCTCGAGAATCCCGGACTAATGGAAAGTCCCTGGAAAGGCACAAACAACACCTCCCGCTGCAGCTGGAGTGGCCATGGGCATAGCCAGGCGAGAGCAGGTGGCGGTGCCCGCACAGAGGGGGACACACAGCCCTGGTGCTCATCCTTTGGGGATGCTGTCGGCACCTGGGCAGGGCGGTGCAGGGTGGTGCCAGGTGGGGCACAGCTGGAGCACGGCAGTAACCTCCCTCTATGATGGTGGACTCATGGTGGCCCTGAGCCATCAGCAGTGCCCAAGGCCCTGGCACCAGGTGCCCATAGTGAGGATGCCATGGCAGCAATGCCCATGGGCCGCAGAAGTGATGCCAAGGCAGTGATGCCCAGAGCAGCAAAGCTGGCAATGGCAGTGCCAGAGCTGTAATGCTGCGGTGGTGATGCCCATGGTGGCATTGCACATGGAAATAACCCTACAATGGTGATGTACACAGCAGTGGTGCCCAAAGTGGCAGTGCCCATGGTAGCAATACCCATGGCAGTGATGCCATGGCAGGGATGTCCACAACAGCAACGCCTGCAGTGGCCACGCCAGTGGTGGAAATGTCCACAGCAGTGATGCCACTGCTGTGGTGACACTCCTCGTGGGCTCAAACACGGTGGCAGTGCCCCAGAAGCGATGGCCATGGCAGCGATGGCCATGGAGGCTACATCCTCATCAGCAATGTCCCACGGCAGTGATGCCACAGTGGCAATACCCATGGTGCTGATGCCCACAGCAGCAATGCCCACAGGAGCAATAAACATGGCAGCAAAATGCCATGGCAGCAATGCCACGGCAGTGATGCCATGGTGGCAAGGCCCATGGCAGTGATGCCATGGTGGCAATGCCCTCAGCAGCGATGCCACGGCAGTGATGCCACAGCAGGGATGCCATGGCGGGGATGCCCACATCAGCAATGTCACATCAGCGAAAGCCACGACGGCGATGCCAGCACTGGCCATGCCCACGGCGATGCCCAGAGTGATGCCATGGTGAGGGTGCCCGGGGCGAGGGCATGAGGGTCCCCCCAGCAGCATCCCCGCTCTCACCTGTGCCTGATAGATACTCCCAGGATCCCTTGGTCCTAATCCCACGAAGGAACGGTTCGCAGGGGGCGTGCCTGGTGCAGAGTAGGCTGGGGAACAAACGAGAGCTCGTTAACGGGGCTGCGGGTGGCACTGCCATTGCCCCCCCCGGGGCCAGGCCCGGCCCTCTCCCTGGCACTGCTGGGACGGAGCTCCCTGGCACCCGGCGCTGGCGACCGGGCGACGTCCCTGGCTGTGACCTGATGGCAGGCGAATGGAGCCCAAAGGTGCTGCACCCAGGGGTGCTGTGCTCGGACGGTACCACCCGTGGTTTCGGGGCAATGACAGGCTGGGGGGGCGAGGTGCCCCGGGGTGCAGGCGCAGATAGTGCTCTCAGCTGTGCCCGTGCTGCTGCTTCCGGAGCTGAGCTGCCACGGGGAGAATGATGGCAGCCACCAGTTCCACTTGGCCATGTCACCCTGCTGCCACCTCCATGCCTCAGCTGGGGGTCCAGCAGTGGGACCTCCAGCCCTGCTGAGCTTCTGGGTTCAGCCCTGCTGGAAGCAGAGTGCTGCCAAGGGGAATGGGGGACTTGGAGCCAGCTGCACCCCTTGGGGACAGCCAGTGTCCTCCCTGAACCTGCAGGTACTTGCATTCCTCTGTCTCTCCCCTAGGCTGTGACCCCATTATCAACCAGGCCGCCCCATGCCATCCCACACTGTCCCCTCCAGATTGTCCAGGCTTCGGCTCCTCCACGCCATGGGATCTCCACACCTGCTGACCAGCTGCTGGCAATCAGCCATGGCCCATTACCCAGGGACAGGGTAATGGCTCGACCTGGCAGGGCTTGACTGTGTGAGGACACGGCAGCCACTTGGGGTATCATGTCCCACGGGTACAGCAGGATGGGAACAGGAACAACCCCTTGCAGAATGTGGTGATGGCACAGTGTCCCACCACTGTGGCACACACCTCAGTGCTGGTCTGGGGTGACACCAGTGCCCCTCTGGCTGCTGAGCCCAGCACCCCAAAACCTTCCTGGCCAAGGTGCTTATGGCCCTGAGGTGGAGCAGAGGGCAAAGAGTTTGTCAGGCACCGTCAGGCTAACGAAGATCCCAGGTGCCACCTGCCAAGGGCTCTGGGGGACCCACACACAGTCCCCGCTCTGCTTCACTTCACATCCCCAATGAGACCAGAGTCCCCAGCACCAAGGACCCCCATGGCAACGAGAGTACAACAGCCCACACAGCACATCAGGCACACTGTCCCTAGTCCCAGTGCCACCCGCGTGCCAGCTGGTCCCCGTTCCCGGCAGCACAGCCACCACCATGGTGGGATAAACAGACACAGAGAGGCCACGGCCTCCCCCACAGCAGTGCCCACACCGAGGGTCTGGGCAGGACACTGGTTTGGGGAGCCCTGTCGTGGATCCACTCACACTCGGAGGGACCTGGGGCTCGAGCTGGTCCCTGGGACCAGCACGGGACCCCCTGGCTCAGCGGCCACAGCAGCCACCTGCCCAAACCCTGTCCACTCCGACCTGCCTGAGACCCAGCAAACTCATGGCGTGCCAGCTGCCGCCCTCTCCCCGGCTGCGGGGAGGCCACCTCTGCCAACATCCCCCCAGCACCGGGATGGGGGGACACCCTGGGGGGCTGCGAGAGGAGGGGGCCAGCCGGGCCGGGGAGCAGGGTGGGCGCCGCGGGTGCTTACTGGGTGATGTCGGCGAGGTCGTCCCTCCCTCGGAAGTTGTCGTGGTGGATTTGGTGTCAGGAGAGACGGCCAAGCGGGGCATGCCGGGGGGAGGTGGCGGCGCCAGCATCTGCGTGGGCAGGTAGTGGCTGGGCACTTTCACTTGACCACTTCCATTTAACTGGGGACAACACAGACAAAAAACAAACAGCACAAGCCATTAGGACACACGCGCACACCAGCACGGCCGGGGAGCCCCGGGGACTCCCCCGGCACAGGCACGGGGTGTCCCTCACTGCAGACATGAGTTTGTTGGGTCTCAGAGCAGCCCTGAACGGTCGGCATTGGCAGCAGGCAGGAAATGATGGCAGGACAGGAGGGACTTGGGGGGCTATGGAGGCCACGCCCCATGGGGGTCATGACCCACAGTGGTGCACGCTGGAGCCAGGGTGCTGGGACCCCTCTCTGCAGGGACAGGGGGGCATCTGAAGCACTCCCTGGAGGGGTAGGGGTACCCAGAGCCTCCAAAGCCTCCTGCACCAGTGCTCCCCGCCCAACCTGGCCATGGGCTGCTCCTGATCCGGTGTCCATCAGCACTGAGCCACTGCACAGGGGAAGAGCAGCCATGCCCCTCACCCTGGCATCAGGCCCTGCTGGTGAGGGGAAACAGGCAAGTGGTAGGCAGAGGTCAGAAGGGCTCCCCACGAGCTCTGCATCTAGGAGGACAAAGCGGGGCACAGGACGGCGTGAAAGCGTGAACACCCCCAGGCTCCGGCTTCAGGCATGAAGGGTGCCCTTCACGGGGTGTGTGGGGTGGGGTGAGGTGTGCTGTGTGTTGGGGCGCTGGGTGTAGGGGGTGATGGTTTGGGTGCTGCATGCACTGGGTGCTGCATGTGCACGGTGCTGATTGCATGAGTTGTTTGGTGATGGGAGCATGGGTGTGGGGTGTGTGGGGTCCCATGTCTGTGGGGTGCATCGGGTGCACAGGGTGCAGGGCACTGCATCAAGGGAAGGCCTACAGCAGCACAGTGTGGCCCTGCCACCCCCGTGGGGACACTGAGGACACGAGTACAGTGAGGAGGTGATGGGTCACCCGTGGGCTCCGCGAGTGGATGGGGCACGCCAAGCCCCTCACTCTCCTGAACACGCTGGCGGACGGTGACGCTGGGAGATGGTCACACACCCCCGGCAGACATCTCGTTCCCCCCGACACCCCAACTCCAGCTGACGGCTCAGCCCCAGCACCTCAACACCCGCGGTGCCCCGGGCTGAGCTGGGACACAGCACCTCCATCGCCGGAGACGCAAGGTGCCAACACGGAACAGGCGCAGCAGCGCTCCCGAACCAACGCACGGCACGGCTGGAGCTCAGCCCCCGAGCACGCCCCACCGGGGCCACCGGAACACCCCGACCCCCCCGTGCGGCGGCAGAGGTGACGGCGGCGGTGGCCAGTCCAGGGGACTCTCCTCGGGCAGCCCGGCTGGCAGCAGCCCCCGGTGCCCACGGCGAGGCGAGCGATGGGTGCGGGGACGGGGCTGCGTCCTTACCGGTCCGGGCTGCTGGTTGGACGGGTCGCAGGCCAGCGAGACGAGGTCTTTGAGCGGGTCCTGCGGGTTGAGATGAGGCGGGTACCGGATGGCCGTGTGCGGGAAGTAGGTGGAGGCCGTCTGAGGAAGGATGGAGGTGGTGGGGAAATGCAGTGCAGACGATGGGTGCGGGCTTCGGGCGATACCTGCGGGAGACAGCAAAAGGGGACACACACCTGTGTCACTAGCGAGTGGCTGCCCCAGTCCCCCGACCGCTCAGCGCTCACTCCGTGCCTCGGTTTCCCTGGCAGGACACTCACCACTGTGCACAGCAATGACGGGACGGTGGTGCTGCGTGAAGCTGCTCAGCCGGGGCGAGGAATCCTGGGGCGATGGGCTGTTGAAGGGGGACTTGTCCATCTCTGTCTTCTTCACGGTGGGGGAGATGCCTGGGGAAAGCGGGGTGCAACGTCAGGACCCGCCATGGGACACCCAATCCCACGGCTGCTGCCACCTCAGTGCAGTGCTGGGGGAGCTCATTCTGGGGGCAAAGGGCACCCCGGGGACAGGGTGGGCGTGCGGAGGGTGGTGGTGTGACAGTGTGTGCCGGCAGGAGGGTGGCACATGTGTGGGCACCTCTGCGGGCACCACAGGTGCACACATGCACAGGGCATGTGTGTGTGTGCACCAGCACAGCTGTGTGCCTGTGTGTGTCCATGCACACCTGTGCACACGTGTGTGCCCCTGTGTGTGTGTGTGTGTGCACCAGCACAGCTGTGTGCCTGTGTGTGTCCATGCACACCTGTGCACACGTGTGTGCCCCTGTGTGTGTGTGTGTGTGCACCAGCACAGCTGTGTGCCTGTGTGTGTCCATGCACACCTGTGCACACGTGTGTGCCCCTGTGTGTGTGTGTGTGTGCACCAGCACAGCTGTGTGCCTGTGTGTGTCCATGCACACCTGTGCACACGTGTGTGCCCCTGTGTGTGTGTGTGTGTGCACCAGCACAGCTGTGTGCCTGTGTGTGTCCATGCACACCTGTGCACACGTGTGTGCCCCTGTGTGTGTGTGTGTGTGCACCAGCACAGCTGTGTGCCTGTGTGTGTCCATGCACACCTGTGCACACGTGTGTGCCCCTGTGTGTGTGTGTGTGTGCACCAGCACAGCTGTGTGCCTGTGTGTGTCCATGCACACCTGTGCACACGTGTGTGCCCCTGTGTGTGTGTGTGCGTGTACCAGCACAACTCTGTGCCTGTGTGTGTCTGTGCACACCTGTGCACATGTGTGTGTCCCTGCAGGTGGGTGCATGCGGGTGCACACAGCTCTGTGTGTGTGTCCTCCACCCTGGTGGCACAAGTGGGTGCCCTCACGGGTGCCACTGTGACTCTCCAGCCCCCACATGGCACCCACCTCCCCTGGTATGTGGGGCTGGGGGCTACTGGACCTCCTGGGGAAGCAGAGAGGTGCCAGCATGGGGATGACCTCACCAGAGACCCCTAGAAGCAGCGGCTGCCCGGGTCCCCGAGGCCACCCCGGGGCATGTGGCTGAGCGGGGAGGTTGGCAGGCACGTTAATCCCCCACCGCTGTGGCTTTAGCTCTGGCCATTTGGCCCGGGGCTGGTAATGGGTTTAGCCCGCTCTCAGCCGGTCGTTAGGAGGATTTCCCAGAACATCCTGTACAGGATTGCCAAGCTCCCCCCACCGCCACGGCTGAGCCCCCCCACCAGCCACCCTCACCTCTGGCCGGGTCAGGCCACCGGCAGCAGACAGATGCCCTGGCACAGCTCCCTCCTGCCTCCATGCACCACTTTGGGAGGGGGCTGCACCTTCACTGGGACCCCCACGCACCAGCCCCATGGGGCAGGATGGGGCACAGTCCCTGCACACGTGGGACACAGTTCGGGGGCTGGACATGCATCCCCCAAACCTCCTTCCAACAGGATCGGTGCCTCTATCCCCCGAGACAGGCACGCCCAGGCTCTAGCAGGGCTGGGGGGCTGCTGTGGAGCCCACCCCGCTGCTGGGGGAGGCAGGAGAAGAGCCAAGGGAGGAGGAAGAGGAGCAGCTTCTTTGCCTGCACCTCGGGGCGTGGGAGCTGCTGTGCCAGCCCTGCAGCATCGCTTTAATTAGCCCAGCCCCCCCCTTTCTTAATGAACAGCTAATTGGGGCTGTCTAGACAGGAAATGGAAAAAAAACACCAAGCCAGAAATCTGTCCACAGCGATGTGGGGCTGGGGGAGCTGATATGGGGCTGGAGGCTGGGTTGGGCCTATAGAGAGAGCCCGTGCTGAAATGGGGGGGCCCTGTAGCAACACCGCAGACCCCTCAGAGCTCTGCCCAAAGAGGGGGGCCACAGACACACCTGGGCACCTGTGGAGAGCCTTTGCCTAAATCAGGGGGGTTCTACAGCAACCCCACAGACCCCATGGAAAAACAGGGATGTTCTGGAGGACTTGAGGGTGGCACTGCAGCCCCCACAGTCAGTGTGTCCTGTCACCTGAAGGCCCACGGGGACACTGGGGCACGAGCCCAAATGGTCACAGGGAGTTCTGGCGGTGGCTTGAGGAACTCTGGGAGCAGGATGGGGGCCCCTGGGGCACTACTGGAAGGGCACTGGTAAGGAGGTGACACCCACCCCCTTCCATGTCTTCTGTCCAGTTGCGGCTGCTGCTGGTGGGGGAGTTGGAGGAGGTGTAGTACTCGCCCCCGGGGCTGGTGTCGATGTCATCCTCCATGGACCCCGACTTGTGCCGTTTGCTCCTGGGGACAGGGAAAGGTCACAGAATCACCACTCAGTTTGGGTTGGAAAGGACCCTAAAGCCCATCTTGTTCCACCCCCTGCCCTGGGCAGGGACATCTTCCACTGTCCCAGGCTGCTCCAAGCCCCGATGTCCAACCTGGCCTTGGACACTGCCAGGCAGGGATCCAGGGGCAGCCAGAGCTGCTCTGGGCACCCTGTGCCAGGGCCTGCCCACCCTCATAGGGAAGTGAACCCATCTAACCCTGCCCTCTGGCAGTGGGAAGCCATTCCCCCTTGTCTTGTCCCTCCAGGCCCTTGTCCAAATTTCCTCCCCAGCTTTCCTGGAGCCCCTTTAGGCCCTGCAAGGGCCTCTGAGATGTCCCTGGAGCCTTCTCTGCTCCAGGTGAACACGCCCAGCTCTCCCAGCTTGTCACGGGTCAGTGCCAGCCTGTGGCAGGGTCTGGCCGCCCCCCGCTTTCCCCACGGCCGAGCTCAGCCTGGCCCTGGCACTGCCCTGGCACAGCCCTGGGGGCACCTACCCGCTGGAGGAGGTGCTGGGCAGTGTCCTCCTCATGCCGGTGCTGGAGGGGTTCAGGTCATAGGCCAGGTGGCCCTGCAGCTCCCCCAGGGAGAAGTTTGGCCCTGTGCCTGTCACCACCGGTGCTGCAGGGAGAGAGGAGGGTCAGGGGGGCTCGGGGGGGGGGGGAGCCCCAGCCCACTGCGGGGTGGGGGGGCTGTTGGGACACTGCTGTGCCCAGGCAGCCAGGAGTTGGGCTGTGGCATCACAGTGACACTCACTTCGGGACACCTGGATGAGCTCGGTGACACTGAACACCCCCGAGGTGACGAAGCTTTCCTGGAAGTCTGTCGAATCTGTGTGGGAGAGAGGAGGGTGCACTGAGGGGATGACATAACCACCCCTCCCATCCTGCACCCCAGCACCCCCAAATCCCACGACGAGGCCACCCCAACACCCTCAAATCCCCATCTGTCCCCCTCCTCAGCCTCCACTCCACTCCCTGCTCCAGCAAGAGACCACCCCAACTAGTCCCCTCTGCCAAGGACACCCTGGAGCTGCTCAGTGCCTCAGTTTCCCTGTGGCTGAAAGTGCTGGCAGGGCTTGGGGCCGCACCCTCCCCATAGGACCTCCACAGCAGCTGCTGTCCCTAAGGGCTGTGGCCCCAGTGGGACTCTGCTGGGTGCAGGACAAGTCTAAGGCTAGGCCCAGCTCACTGTAGGTGCCAGGCAGCAGCTGGCTGGGGCTGGGGGACACCAGAGCTGTAACATGGGGGGGCTTGACTATGTGTCATAGGCCCCCCTCCCCACCATGGCAGGGACCCTGGGGACAGGCTGGGGTGTCCCTTGTCCCCTTGCCCAAGCCCTGCCCGTGGTGCTCACCCAGCGTGATGGGTTTGCTGTCCTCCTGGTCCGAGCCAATGCCTGTTCGGGGGCTGCTGCTCTGCTCTGCATCTGCAAGAGAAAAACCCACTGGGGTGAGCCCCCCCGTGCTGGCCTGAGCCCCCCACGCCAGTGTCAGCCTCCATGCTGGTGTGTGCCGGGGCTGCTGACTGCCCCCTCGTTGCCCTGCTGGGGGAAACTGAGGCACAGGCTGCCCAGCAGCTCTCACCACGCAGTAGGGCCACCACCAAGCTGGCATGTCCCCAGCCACTGAGGAACGGTCACCAACCAGCCCCCCCTTTCCCTCCCCACCAGCGACAGGAGCAGGGACAGCCCTACATGCAGGGTCTGGGCACCGCTGCCCAGGGGAGGGAACCCCCAGTGCTGGGCCAGGTGATGATCACCTGGCTCTGCTCCAGCCTGCCGCCTGCTCTCCTCTCTCCAGCCATATCCATGACCCAGTGCTGCCCCACCAGGCAGCGTCACCGCAGCATGGCATAATCTGCAGCACCTTGTCCTGCCTCTGCCCCGCTCCTGGAGGGCAGCAGGGCTCGGGGCAGCACCTGCTCTGACTCCTGGAGCCCCATCCAGCCCTGCTCCCTCTTGGTTAAAAATATCCCTGCTCAGATGCTGAGTTTGGTGGCCCTGGCACGGCTTGGCACGGCATGGACACTGCGGTCAGGAGAGTCCTTCCTCACCTGGTCGCTCTCAAAGTCCTTCCATAACTTTTGCCATGTATTTCTCCCCCATACTCCTTCTTCCCCCTGCTTCTCCATCCTCCTCCTCCCACCCCTTGGCCTTTGGCATTTCTCTCTGGCAGCCTTGGCAGATGTCAGGAAAGGGCTGAGACAATCCAAAAACACCATCAAAACCACGCAGCTGCCACTGCCAGCCCATGTGCCCGCCTTGGGAGTTTTCCCTTTCTCTCTGTTTTTCTCCCCCTTTTTCTCCCCTCAAGTCCCTTGCACTCACACGTGGCTCCCAGGCTGGTTACCCTTGGCTAGGCCAGTTATTCAGGTGGGCACAATGCCACCCCCTACCCGGAGACCCCCGTGTGCTGCCCACCTGGCAGATTACCCATGGGGGCAGTGGGACTGTGCCACCTCCCAGCCCGACACCCCTGTGTGCCCACAACCCCCTGGGACTGCTCAGCCGATGCCAAATCAGCCATTTTGTCTCCCTGCCCAGCTGCCACGTTCCCCTCCACCCACCCCGTGCCAGCCTGGCACCGTGCTGACAGCCCCGTGGCATCCTGCCTTGATGCTGCTCCCCACCACCAGCCCCCCCATGCCCGCACCCCTGGCTCCCTCCAGGCAGCCATTTTAGGGAGCAGAAACTCCCCCTGGAGTACAGGGTTTTTTCCTTCTCTTCTGTCCATTTTTCTTTCTCTAACCTTATTCCCCCATTTTGAAGCGGCTGCGTGCCCAAGTATCGGGGTGCGGGTGATGGGAGTGAGCGGGGCACAAACTCGGGGACAGGGGGGAGTGGCAGCGGGGACTCCCCGCGCACCCACGGGCACCGCGTGGCCGGACACGGCCCCTCCTCGCCTCTAAAAACAACAAATCTGGCGGCAGCTCTGGAAGTGGTTAGTGGTGGAGCCCGGCCAAGGCGCGGGATGGAGGCTGGCGGTCACAGCCTGAGGCCAGCCTGGCTCCCCACAGCCCCCCACCGTGGCCTCAGGGCGCCCTGGGGCCCCACTTGCCTCCCGGATGGCACCCACTTGCCCAATCCTGGGGTGCTCGGCCTCTGGGTAGCCCCCCAGGCCATGCCCTCGCCTGGTACCTCTGAGGTGCCCACACAGCCCTTGGCAGGGACCGCCACCACTGCTCGTCCTGAGGTGCCCCACATGCGGCTTGCCCACACCAAACCACTCCAGCCTGGTCCCTGTTCCCCCAGGGCACCCACGAGGGCCATCACTAACCCTGGGTGCCCCCCGGGTGGACCCCATGTCCCTGTACCCCCACACCGTCCCGCGGCATCACCCTGATCCAGCACCACCAATGCCACCTCACCTCACCCCTATTGCCAAGGGACACGCTGGGGACCTGCCCCCAAACCGAGCACTCCGCTCCCACCCACAGCAGCCCAAGGAGCAGCAGGGACTTTCCCGAGCTCGGAAGTTTGGCAGCAGGGCCAGCCCCTCCCTGCACCCTCGTGTCCGGGCCGATGGAGGCAATGGGTGCGAGGCCGGGGCCGCGGGCCCGGTACCCCCGGCGCTCCTCGTGGCTGGGCGGGCGAGCTCGCCAGCAGATTTCTGGCTGCCTCCTCGGCGGGGCGGCCGGGCCAAGCGCTGCTCTCACCGCCATGTGACGGCTGCCTGCGCCGGCTGGCGCGCTCTAAAATGGCGAAGGGAGCCCTGGGCTCCCGGGCCTCCCTCCCCACAAGGGGTGTTCTGGGGAGACTCCAAATCCAGGACC
>VZTN01025415.1:337-19696 GCA_013400515.1 Erpornis zantholeuca | reverse complement strand
CAGGCACCGGTCGTGCCTCAGTTTGCCCACCCCGGGGGCACGGAGAGCCGAGGACAGGGGGAAGAGCCGAGGGGCAGAGCTCGCCCTTGGCATCGGCCTGGGGGGGCCTTCCGGGCGCTCAGCCCCTGCCGAGGCTGCCCCAGACCGCGGGTGGGGAGAGCAGGGCCGGGGGCTCCTCCGTCCCCCCCCTCCCCGGCGTTGCCAGAGCAGCGGCTGGGAANGGAGGCAGGAGAGGGCAGGAGCGGGCAGGCAGGAGGGAGGAGGCAGAATCAGGCGGGAGGGGGCAGGTAGGAACGGGCAGTGTGCCGGACAGGAGCAGGTGGGAGGGAGCAGGCAGGAAGGAGCAGGAGGGCAGCGTGTCGGGCAGGGAGAAGCTCACTGAGCCCACAAGGCTGTGTTACGGTGATCCCCA
Source organism: Erpornis zantholeuca (assembly GCA_013400515.1). Lineage (NCBI taxonomy): Eukaryota > Metazoa > Chordata > Aves > Passeriformes > Timaliidae > Erpornis > Erpornis zantholeuca. The sequence goes on along the minus strand of VZTN01025415.1, from coordinate 19,284 downwards.
GCACCCCCCGAGTGCTGTCACCAGCCTGGCCATGCTATGCAGGGTCCCATCGATGTGCAGGGATTCTTCCATATCCCTCCCTACCTCAGTTTCCCCACCAAGGCGGGAGACCAGAGACCCCTCCCATCAGCCACAGCCTGACAGAACGTGCCCACTGTGGGCTGGGACCGGGCCATGCCGAGCACCCATCACTCAGCATCCTGCAGCACCCCAGGCGTCCCACGCCATTGCTCCTGGCCCATCCTGGTCCCCCTTAACCAGTGCCAGAGCGACCTTAACAGTGAAAGTGAGAGGCTGCCAGGCCTTATCAGGGAGTATTTACAGCCGCTGTGTTCCCAATTAGACAGTCAGGTGACTGCGGCTGCTGGGGACCCAGACACTGGGGTCAAGGTCGCCAGTGGGGGGTGGCAGAGGGGCAGCCACCTCCCGGGGACAGCAGCGGGACACGGCATGGCCAGGGAACCTGCCGGCACAGCACCCCAGTGAGGAACACCAGGTGGCACATGGGGACCCTGCTGCGGATGCTGTGGGGGTCCTGGTCCCTGCCTTCAGCTCGGCCTCTGTAGAGCTCCCAGTCCAGCATCAGGGTGCTCCCAGTTCAGCCTCCAGGGTACCCCAGCCCAGTGTGACACTGCACCTCCAGCTCAGCCAGCACAGGGTGCCCCCAGCCCAGTAGGCAGCACCCCCATCCCAGTCGGTACAGAGTGCCCCAAACACAGCATGCAGCATCCCAGTTAAGCCCAGTATCCCATCCCAGTTCAGCCCAGCATGGCCACATCTCAGCCCAGCACATGACACCCCATTCCCTGCCCAGGTGCACAGGACACCCACAGCCCCAGCCTGCATGCTGGGCCCCCCATTCCCAACAGAGCACCCATCCTCCCCAGTGCCCCACTGGGAACTGGCAGTGCCAGGCCCTGTTGGGTCCCACACTGCCCCAGAGTGGGGGAGTCACATGTGTGGGCATGGGTCCTGGCAGCACATGTGCTCACATGCCGGGAGACACAGCCAGGCCGGCAGGTCCTGGCAGCACACGCGTGTGCAACCGCACTGGTGCCCAGCATCAGCCTGGGGTCCTGCCTGGACCCTGGGGCAGGGTCTGGCCCTGGCTATTCCCTGCTGGAGGCTGTGCCCTGCTTTTGCCCAAAGCCACAAGGGCCTGGTAGTCCTGCTGAGCCCCTCCCCTGGGTAGTGGGGGAGGTCACATGCCCACCCTGCCTCAGTTTCCCCAGTGACCTCCAGCATATCCCATGGATGGCTGGGCAGATCGTGTGCCCACCATGATTCACAACGCTGGCACCTGATTTGCTGGCACTGCCGGCATCAAGGTGGCCTCTGTGGTGTCACTGTCTGTCCCTGGGCTCTGGCCAGTGCCAGGCAAAGAGCCACCAGTCCCACGCTTCCCCTGCTGTGGTGTCGATGGGGGTGGGCTCACGGGGGTGGGGGGCATCACCCAGCACTGCGGGCATAGGCAGGATGTGCAGCCAGGAGGGGACCAATATCCTGGTCCTTGCCCCCCTGGGTAGCTTGGCCTGGCCAGAGGTGGCCATGAGCACCTTGATCACCCCTAAGGCTGCAAGTCCCCGACCCTCCTGTCTGTGAACCAGCCCTGCGCAACAGCCCAGCCCTCACCCGGGATCACACAGCATCTCCCCTGGTTCCTCACACGCCTGGGGGTACTGGGGGGTGACAGGGCCTGTGGGGGACCCCAGCTGCTGACAGAGTGTCTGTGCCAGCATGTCGCCAGCCAGGGACAACAAACTGCCTGGGTAAAATACCTTTTCTGATGAGCTTCCCCTTCCCAGCACGCAGGGAGGTGACATGAGCTGATGCTGAGGGACCCAAACCAAGACCTGCTGCCTGCTCTGCACACCGTGACTCAGTTTCCCCCTTTTGACTGACAGCTTTGAGAGCAGGTCTGGCCCTTCTTGCTGCAATGAAAGCAGCCAGGTCTCCCAGCAAGTCCATGGGACCCCAAGGCAGGTGGAGGGCTGGGACCAACACCATCTCAGGGCACAGCAGGAGCTGTCCCCACCAACACTGTCACTGCCCCTCCCCAGCCGGCATCACTGCTCCTGTCCCTGCTCTGGCATCGAGGGGTTGGCACCGTAGCCCATGGCAAACGGGCACTGCTGGACCTCTCCCAGCTCCAGCCCTTGGGGATGCACCAGGAACAGGCTGTTCCTTCCCTGCCCACGCTGCCCACCCACTCCCCTCAGCTAGGTACAGGATGTGGGGTTAGCTCTGGGTTTAAGCCCAAAAACTCCATGCTGGGAATGCCCAGAGACAGAAGCATCCTCAGGGACCTTTGCCTCCTCCTCCTCCCGGGCAGCTGGGATCAGTCCTGGCTGGGGGAGAGGGGCCAGGGTGGGGGGCACCCACCCAAGAAGCAGTTTGGAAAGAGGGAAGCACTGCAAGGTCTGCAACGGCAAAGGCATCCAGGAGCAGTGTCCCCAGCAGGAGATGGGGATGGAACAGATGGGGAGGGAAAGCTAAAGCAAACCCCCCGGAGCCAGCTCTGGCAGGGCACAGCCAAGGCTCTGCCCTGCAGACACACGAACACCCACCTCTCTCACGGACGAAATACGCCAGGTAGAGGTCGAGCTCCTTGACAGAGACGCTGATGTGGTGGGGCTGGACGCAGAGGATGGGGTTGGTGCACTGGCCCGACTTGACCAGGCGCTCGCCGTCGGTGCTCTCCAGCGGGATCCCTTTGAAGAGGATGACCATGACCAGGTCCAGCCGCCACACCTTGTCCGCCTGCCGCAGGCAGTCGATGCGGCGCATCTTGCCCTTCTGGTCGGGGTTGGAGAGGACGCAGCACGAGGGCTTCTTGCCCGTGATGGAGAGCACGAAGTCCTCGCGGCACTCGGGCCGGATGTCCTTGCGCAGCTTGGCCAGGAGGCGCGAGGCCCATTTCTGCTTCACCTCCGGCTTCTCGCTCAGCAGCTCGTCCTTCACCGCCCTCTCCTCATCCTTCGTCATCCTCTTCTCATGCTTCTTGAAGTACTTGCGCTTGCGGGCCTGCAGGTTGAACCAGGTGTAGGCAAAGGCCCTGACGTGGGGGAGCAGCGCCTCAATGAAGGGGTGGAACTCATCCTGTGGAAGCAGAGGAACAGAGGGTCACTCCTGGCCGAGTCCCTGCAGGCTCCCTCCTGGGGTGGCTGGGGAGCCCTGGGGGCCTGCCAGGCTCATTCCCCCTGGGCTGCGTCCCAGTGCAACCAGAAGGAAAAGCTATGGCAGAGGCACATGCCCACCAGGGACGGGGATCCCCTCACCACACAGCGAGGTTGTCCCCATTCCAGCAGACCACCATAAATCCCACTGGCTGCAATTTTCCCGGGCCAACAACCTGCTGGGAGCGGCTGGGCCAAATTGGAGCCAGCCGTGTCGGAACAGGACAGGCACCTGCATAAGGCTGGCCACCTCAGCAGCATCTGGACCCTCTCCCCTTCGCAGGATCTGTGTGCCAGGATCTGCTCCCACCAGGTGCAGAAATCCCACCTGGAATCCCAGCTGACACTGTGCCCACCGGAGCCGCTGTGCCAGCGTCAGGCGCTGCCAGACCTCAACACCCCAGTGCCGGGTCCCCCACGCCTGCAGCATGCTGGGTGCTCCCGCTCAAGCTGTGGGTGCCTTGGACCTCTCCACTCCCTCTGGACCAGTGGGAAACTCCCCCAGTTTGCCCCAGTTGCAGCCAGCCCGGCGGCTGGCGCCTGGCCCAGCACACAAGGCGTGCTCTGACTGCCTTTTTCCATTTGGCGAGCGCTGCTGGATGAGTCCGGCCCCAAAAAGAAAACAAGGAAAATGCATCCCCCTCCCTGGCCCCTCCTTCCTGCATCCCATTTTTTTTTTCCAATTTGGAAAATCCGTGCTTCCTGGCTGGGGGGGCCCACAACCCCTCCATGGGATGGAAAGGTGTTGGGATCCTTCCCGGTGAGGAGCAGCACAGCTTGGAAAGCAGCAGGCACAGGGTTGAACATCCCCGTGCGTAGCCAGGGCGGCACCAAGCTGGTCCCCAAGGACAGGATTTGGCCCTTGGGGTCCCTCATGACTGTGGGGTGGAGGAGGAGGAAGGAGCCCAGCTGGATTCCTGCTGCAGGGTGTCAGGGCTGAGAGGGGGGTGCCTGGTGACAACTGCCTCTGCCACGCCACAGGGGCATGCCTGGGGAGGGTGCCAAGGGCAAGTGCTGCTCTGGGGGAGAGGTGGCCACGGGCAGGAGCTGGGAGAGGACAGAGCCGTGGCTGTGGGATGGGGCGAGTGCTCCAGATCTGGCCCCACTCATCCCAGAGCAGCGATGCCATTTCCTGGCTGAAGCAGCTGTGTCCCAGAGTGACCCTGCAGGGAGGGAACAATGTCCCCTGAAACCGGCACCTGGCAAGTATTGGCCCCATATAGACCCTGCTAACTCCCACTTGCTTCCCAAGTCCAGCACAGATCCCATTAACCCCAAACCTCCTTCCCCAGCACAAACCCTGCACAGGTCCCATGGCACAGCCCCGGTGTCCCCTGAACCAGGGACCCCTACATGGACCCTGCTGTGACCTGGCACAGGCATCCCAGTACAGACCCCACTGTCCCTGAACCCAGCACAGACACCAGTAACCCCTCTAAGCCCCCAAAAGTCCCTGCAAGCACAGCCCCTTCCTCACGGCACAGACCCTGCCACCCTTGGGAGCCACCAGCCCCTCTCTGGACCCAGAGCTGTGACCCTACAGGTGTCCCTCCTATGCCCAACAAGGACAAGGGACTGTCCCCTCACTGGGAGTCCATTGTACCAGTAGGGATCCAAATCCGCTGGCAAACCCATCCTAACCTTGGGGACCCGTCCCTGCCCAGGGGACTCATCCTGCCAGAGGAACTCCTCCTTGCCTGGAGGACCCATCTCTGCCTGGGGGACCTGTCCCTGCCGGCTGCTCCCGGGGAGGCCACAGGGTCTGGTTCCCGCTTCCCTCCCCAGCAGCAGCTGCTAATTCAGTGCAGCTGGGCAAGGGCTGGGCATGTGTCTTAAATCAGGGAAGAAGGTCAAAGAAAAGTAAGACAGGAGCCGAAAAAAGCAGCAGTGAGTTCCAAAAACAATACTTGGCCGGGGCGGTGGGCGGCTGATCTTCCTTGGTGGCCGGTTATTCAGACGAGCCCGACAAATTGCTGCCATCCCCTGGCCCCGCCACCCTCCCCAGGCAGCCGGCGGCAGGGTTGGCCACAGGGCCGGGGGGACACCACGCCATTGTCCCCATCCCTGCCCTTCCGCTTGGGAAGTGCCCCCCAGGCACCGCTGTGGGGAAGTGTGGCAGGGACCAGGTTATCCGGGTTGGGAGAGGCAGCACCCTTGGGTGCTGCTTGTGCTCACCGCGAGGGCCGGGGGTACTTGGTGCTCTGCCCCGGGATGGCAGCAGCAAACCTCGGTTTCTGTGCCTTCCCCCGCCACGGTGCCGAGAATTTGCAGTTCTCACTTGGACCCACAACAGAGACCCTCCAAACCCCCCTGCAGCCCTCGGTGTCCCCGAAGCCATCGCAGACCCCCCCCTTCCCCGGGATTACGGCAGGCCGGGAGCTGCACCCAAAGCCAATCAGCCCCTCGCCAACTTTCCCTCCCGCCCGGCTTATCCCGCGCCGCGATGCCGCGGTTAAGCCGCTTTAGCAGGGCAGGCGAGGGCGGCCGGGGGGCACCAGGACAACCACACTGGAACGGCTGCTGCTGGGAGCTGAGGGGACACGCTACAGGACTTGGGGACCGTCCCCAACCATGCAGCCAGTGAGCCCCTCAGCCGGGCACACCATCTCGGCTGGCACCAGCCAGCTGCACACCGGATCCACTTGGGAAGGCAAAGGCAGGGATGCACTGTCTGTGCTTCCCAGTTCCAGATTCCCACAGCGTTCCCCCCATCCAGCAGCCCAAGTGCCGGCAAAGGACTGGTTAAGTGTTTCTCCTGATGTTTTTCCTTTGCGGGGCTGGGAAGCAGAGACGTGCTGCAATACCCCAGACGAGGCTGCTCCCGGGGCATTTCCGGATGGGAATCTGGCAGCAGAGCCTGCCCTTGGGCCTCATCCAGCCCAGGCTTGTAAAGCCCTGCAACCGAGGCAGGAGCACGCCTGCGTCGGGTGCTGCCGGCCCCGCTCCGGGCCCCCCCTGCACCCCGCTTCCAGGGGCTGCTGCAGCGCTGCCTTTCCGTGCCAGGTGCTGTAGGGGGAAACTGAGGCACGGGTCAAGCCCGGCTCTGTCTTGAGGTGGAGTGGGGAGAGGAAGGAGGGATGCTCTGTGTGGAGCTGGGCATGCCACGGAGGATTAACTCCTCCACAGCCCAGGGTTTGGCAGTGCGAGGGAGTGGGCAGGGGCACAGTTGAAGTGCTGCCTCTTCCCATGCTTCTGCCGCCGGCTCGGCAGCACCGGGGCTCTGCACTCCAGGGACCCTCCACCCTAGGGGGGATGCTCTGTGCCACGCAGGGACACAGCACCTGGCACGGGCACCGCGGCATGGGCTGGCCACCCTCCGAACATCCTTCACTCCAGCGCCTTGTCCAAACAGGTCAGGCTCAGTGAAACAGCCTGAATTTTCCAATGAAAAAAAACCAAAAAAAACAACCCAAAAAACCAAACGTTTCCTCAGGAAATTCCCGAGCAGTTTTCACGGGGAAGGCGATGGGGTGAGGGGCGGAGGAGGAGGAGCGGGACGGGAGGGGTCAGACACCTCGGCAGTCGGATTTGCTCCCCACCGGCGCGGCCTCGGCTGCGGGGAGCAGCGGGATGCCATCCCCACCGCGGGCAGGGCGCGACGCGGGACAGCCTCGCTGCATCGCAGCCCTGCAGGGACCACACAGCGTTCACATTATGAAAGGATGCTCAGCCGCCCCTGCAGCAGCCACACACCTCCGAACCGCTGCCGGCTCCCACGGCCGCCGCTCCTGCCAGGTCCCGCGGCCCTGCGAGCCCAGGCAGGGGCTGGCAAGTCGGGCGCCGGGCTCCGTGCCCCCATGGGAAGCCTTGGCGTGGCGGCAGGGGGGGATGCGACTACAGAGGTTCCGGTAATCCTGAAAATTCCAGCACCTGAAAGGGGCACAGTGGGGACTTGCTTTCCCCTCAGCAGAGCCTGCAGATGCCCCTGGCATGGACCATGGAGCCTCCGGTAGCCGCTTATAACTGTTCGCCGAAGCGGCTCTGGGTAATGAGTTAACCTGGTAATGAGACCTGTTGCCGAGACAGATGCAAATGATTGGGAAGTGCTCATTAGAGGGGATGGAAGGAGGCACTTAGGCCCTGAAAGGCACCCAGCCCTTCCCGGGGCCGCCCTGCACCCTATTAGAGCCCATTTTACAATAATTGCTCCAGAGGAGGAAATCTATTTGGATTCATCATAAAGTATTTATTAACAAGAGCTTATTCATAATTTTTGCTGCTCGCCGGTGTGGCGCGGCCAGGCATCCCGGCCTGCTCCGCACTGGAACGTGGCTTCCCCGGCCCGGGAGAGCAGCAGCGCTGCACTGGGGCGGGGGCAGCAAGGGGACACGGGGGCAGCTGAGGCTCCCAGGGCAGGTATGAGCTGTGCTGGCCTTGCCTGCGCACTCCCGGCCCCATGACATAGCTGCCTGTGCAGCAGAACGCTCTACCACAGCCATGTCCGTCCCCCCCCGCCCTCCAGATCCCGACTGACCCAGCCCCTCACTTGCAAAACCCCTCCTGCAGCCCACGCCGGGGCACAGAGCCTCGGTGCCCGGGGCATCTGGCTGGCACCACTGGCACAGGTGGAGGTGAAAGCAGGACACCATGCAACCTCCTCACAGCTTCTCTCTCCAGATCCTGTGGCTTCATTTTCCTCCCAGAGCCAAGAGCATCCCCCAGCCAACATCCACACGTGGCTGGAGGCTCTGGGTGGGCTGGACTGTTCTCACTTCGGGTTCTGGTGGAAGGGTGAGCAGAGATGGGGCAGAGAGGGGCTCCCACCCCTCATTTACTGCCGCGATGCTCAGCCCTGCTCAGGACCAGCCCAGGAGGGGGTGGGTGGGCTCTTGTACAGAGTACAGCCCCTGGTGCTCACCACGCACCCTCCACCGTGACCGTGTGCCCCTCACTGAGCCGCCCTGAGGCCCCCACACCTGGTGCTGCCCAAAAACTCCTCGCCGGGTCCTCCGAGCCCCCCTGGAGCAGGCAGGTCCCCGCCGCCCCCGGGTGCCGGGCCGGTGCNGGGGCGCGGGGAGCGCGCCGAGGCCGCGGGTCACAGGAGGCCGCGGCGGCAGAGAACCTGCCAGTTGCTTTGGAAAACAGCAGGAAGAAAAGCAGCTCTCTTGGCAGCCCCGGGCTCCGGTGCCAGCGCTGCCTGGGCCCCCGCCAGCCAGCACAGCCCGCCCCGCAGACAGCAGCTGGGGGTGGCCCAGGTGGGATGGACCCGGAGGGGGCTTCTCCGGCGGCACCGGTACGTGCCCTGACACCGTGCCCAGCACAGCCTCTGCTCTGCCCGCACACACCCCCACCCCAGCAACAACTGGCACTGCCGGTCCTGGGTTTCCTAAATGCACCCCAAACTGCAGAGCAGAGTGCCCAGCAGGCACGGAGGGGTACGGATACCCCAGGGATGGCAGCCAGCAGCAACACGGCTAGCACTGGGTGGTGGAGGAGTCAAGAGGGTTCTGGTGAGGGAGACTCAATGGTGTGAGAGCCCAAAGCCACTCGCTGCCTTTCTGAAGACTCACTTGGAGTCCCCAGGTGCTGTCTCTACGCATCCCCTTTGGGCTCAGCCACTTTCCCAGGGTGACCCCACCTGCCCCCAGGGTGAGGCGCTGCCTTTCCAAAAATAAGGAAACTGAGGCATGTCACCTGCCAGGCCAGCCCACAGAGGAGGCAGAATACGACGGTGGCTGCTGAGATCTGGGAGGGGTCTCGAAGCAGCAAAGTGGGGACCCAGCCCATGGCCAAGGAGATGTCCCCTCGTCCTGGGAAGCATCCCGTGGCCAGCAGCACCAGAGCCACGTGGCTTCCCAGCCGAAACTCCCCCGGGGCTCCAAGGAAGGGAAATGCTTTATGGAACTGGAAAAAAAAAACGCTTTGCCAACGGGTCCTGGCGCTGCCATCTCCTCCGCCCTGCCCTGCGTCAGCACGGGGCCCTGGGGGTGGCCCCTGCCCACCATCCCTGCTCCTGGCACATGGCAGGGGCTGCGGTGTCCGAGACCCAGCGCTTGGCCCACCCCAGACCCCAGGGTCTCTGCCTGGGAACTGCCAGGGTGTGACCTAGGGACGGAGACTGTTCCCAGGAGCACAGAGGGAAACTGAGGCAGGAGATGTGTTGGGGCTGGCAGCTCCATGTTCGCTCTGGGGAAGGGGTGCCACCAGAAAGGGTCCCCCCAGCCCCCCCGGGCCGGGCCCAGGGCTCTGAGCTTGGCTTTAGCCCTTGACGCAGGAGGCTTTATTTCCCTCTCGACATATTTTTAGCCCTGACTGCTTTGTCCTGGCCTTTCTGAGGGGGATTAATTCCCCCCCATCACGCACCATTAAAGGTGTAGGGGTGCAGAGAGGTGTCCCCAGCTCCCCCTGGGGGTGCCTGCGGGGGGATTGGCGCTGGGGGTACCTCTGCACCCATGACAGGCAGTGCTGTGATGGGCTTGAGGGGCTCACTCTGCTGCAAATCCAATCTCTGGAGCAAGTCCGTGGCTAAAAATAGCCCCAGCCTTTTGCCGTGGAATCGGCGACTTTTCAGGAGGATCGGCCACCCGGGGCCCTGGGGGTGAAGAGTTCACGGCCCCCCCCCAGCCCCAGTGCCTTTGCTGTGCCATGGATGTGCCAAAGGCTCAGCTCCTCCTGCAGCGTCTCATCGGCTCCCTGGGTGCTGGGGACAACCTGGCAGGACCCTCCACAGAGAGGTGGAGACGCTGAGGAACGGAGTGGTGCCCGGAGATCAAAGGCGCTGGGTGTGTCCCCAAAGGGTCAGTCCTCAGCCTGGCCAGGCCCCGCACCCCCAGCACTGAAGGATGGGACTGCTTCACCGCGGTGGAAGGGGGGTGTTCATCCGCTTGCGGCAGCTCAGCAGAGCCTTCCTGGGGATATTCAAAGGCTGAGCCCGGCTGGGTCCTATTTCGGAAGGGTTTTGGATGCCTCCCAAGCGACAGAAGTGGGTGGGGGCTGACCTGCACAAAGGGACTCTGTTCGGGAGCTGTGCTGCGGCGGGCCCGGCGCGGAGGCCGGTGGCAGTGGCCGGGGCCCTTGTCCCTCACGTGATGGGTCAGCAGCCCGGGCTGGGGCAGGGGGCGAGTGCCCTCCGCCCGTGCCCGGTGCTGTTTCCCACCCGGATGTAAACTGAGGCGCGGGGCGGGACTGCCCTCGCCTCCCGGGCTGCCGCCGTAACCGCGGAGTGACACTGCCATACCGCGGGGACGGCCGTGCCAACCTGCCTCGTGACGTGGGCTCCAACAGCCACCCGCCCTGGGCTACTTGCCCAGGCTGGCCCCGAGCCATCCCCTGGGGGAGTCCAAGGTCCCCCAGTGGGGTCGTGTGTTTCGGGAGCCAATACCCCAGTCACTGCTCCGCGACGGAACGGGAAAATACCCCTCGACGGCCCAGATCCCACAGCTCGATGCCGTCAGTGTACCAGCACCACCGGCCCTGGATGCCCTCCTGCATCGCCTCACCCTCCCCCCACTGACCCCCGCATGGCCTTTGGGGCTCCAGAAAGCTCCTGGGGCCGCAGTGCCGTGACCACCCCGAGCACATTGCACGCTGCCCGCCGCACGCAGAGCTGTGAGCACCCCCGGGCACTGGCAACAGAGACCCTGGGATGGGACTGAGGTCCTCACCAAGGTGATGCCAGGCAAGCTCCTGTCCCTGTCCCCACATGGGACACAGCAGTCACGGCTTGGCCCCGGCTGCTGCTCTCCAACCAATGTGACTCCTCTCTCCAACCAATTCCCCACCGCAAGGCGAGGAAGCTGGTGAGCGCGTCCCGGTTCCCTCCGGCGGTACCTCAGGATGCGATGCAGTCATCGTTAATGCATCTGGACTCATTTATGGGGATGAGAAAATGTTTCCAGGTTTCCCACAAAGTCCCATTAAGATCCCAGTCCCACTCTATTTTTAGTGCCCTCATCAACAACGCCTTCCCCAGCCACCCCGGCGCTCCAGGGCCCCATGGGGCTGGCAGGGGCACCCTGGGCACACGCCTGCCCGGCTTTGCGGGAGCCGAGCTGCACCCAGACTGGGGGAGCCGGAGGGGGCAAACCCTGGCCCTGCACTCCCCGACCCAGCAGCTTTGGGGTGTGGGGGTGCCCCAGCCCGGCTTTTGCTTGGGAGCAGAGGAAGAAGGAAACGTGGTGGGAAGGAACAGAAAAAGCCACCCCAGGTCACTGCGTCAGCGGAGGCTGCAGGACCCCACTCACCGTGGAGGATGCAGAGTGCCTGGGTCTGAGCATGCCTGCAGGTGTAGGGTCACACCCCGCAGCACCAGATTGTCACCTGGTGATGGCCGGTGGCTGGCCCAGCCAACCCGTCCATCAGCAACCCCCAGCGCCCTGGCAGCATCTCCTCACGGGCAGCGGGTGCCCACAGGGCTCTCGGTGCAGCTGGCAAGGGCACGAGGATCCTGCCCTCGGCGCTGCGCCCTCCCGGGCTATCTATAGCCATGACCTCAGCGGGAGCCGGGGCAGGACCCGGCCGCACATCGTCCCTTCTTGGCAGGGCCACGGCCTCAGCCCCCACCCGGCACAGAACTGCCGCCAAGCCGAGGCTTTTATCCCGTACGTTCGCTAATCCGACGGGATTCGGTGTCAGGGGCTGCCCACGGGAGGCTCACAAAGGCCGTTTCCAGGGGTGCTCAGCCAAGCGATGGAGAACGCCAGCCGGGAAGGGCAGACGGCGGTGCTGGGTGTCACCGCGTTAGGTGACAGGGTCTGACCCCGGGGGCTGGACGGGAGAGAATGTGTGTGACCCGGCTGCGAAGAGGTCGAGCGGGGGACGTCCTCGCGTAGGCAGGGGTGACATGAGGACAGCCCGCAGCTGCGCCCCGCAGGCGTCGGGGTCACAGCCTCCCGCAGAGCCGGGGGTCGTGGGGAGGACCTGCTCACTCTGAGCCGGCCGCCCGAGGGGAAGCGGGGAAGGGGTGGCCCAGAGGAGGGGAATTTCCCCGGCTTTTTTCTCCAACAAACTCCTTGGCTTGTGCAATTAGAGAAATTTGTTTAACAAACTCCCGGGGGAGCGGAGCGGGAAGGTGGGGTGGCGCGGGGCCAGGGCGCTGCTCACACAGGCCCGCTCCCTCCCCGCCTGCGCCTTTGATCAGCAGCGCACTGCGCCGGGGAACGGGAGCCGTTCCCCGTGGCCAGGGCCACGCTGTGCCACGGAAGTGCCCCTGCCCCTGCGGACACGCTGCCCGTGGCAACCCCTAGCCACGTGTCCCCTCGACTGCTGCTTCGCAGCACCCCCCCCGCTCATCACCCCCATTCCCATCGCCCCTGTGCTCGCCGGGGTGGCACGACCCTGGCACCTTGCCACGCTCAGCCTCCAACCTCGCGGGCCACAGGTGCGCACACGTGTGTGCCCCACCGTGCCCGCGCGCGGCGCAGGCTCCGGGCGCGCACTCGCCCTCTCGCTCCCTCTCTCTTTCTCATGCGATGCCATTTCCATCAAAAACCCTTTACTCGGCACTTTTCCCCTCATTGGTATTCACGCCGCGCGCTCGCTGTCCTGGCGCACAGGTTACTAAAGGAGATTTTGCGGCGCAGCGTGGCGGGGGTCACATTTCAGCCCGCGCCGTCTCGCTTTCCCAAATCGCTGGGCAGCAGCCAGGGCCGGCGGGAGGGGGTGCAGGATCCGGCACATCACAGCTCCCGCCAGGCAACCGTGGGACCAAGCGGCCTCGTCGCCTGTGGCAGCGGGGCGAGGCGGGCTGGCGGCGGCGGCTCTGCAGCACACAGTGATGGGTGGCTCCCTGGGGACAGCCAGCAGGTCACCGGCGCTCGCCGTCCTCCCAGCAGCCCCACGTGCCTGTACAATGTGGGAGCAGCTGGAAAAGGGGGTCTGAGCAGAGAAGGGGGCACACACTTGGCGCTGCCACCAGCTGCCAGCACCCAGATGAGCCCTGGGTGACATCGACCGTGTCCCTGGTTGGGACTGTGCTGCCAGGATGGAATCCTAGGGTGAAGAGGGAGCAGTGGGGCCTCTCTTTTTCAGGGCTGGTTTGGGGAAAAGGGAAATGTCTGGGTGGAAAATCAACATTTCTCCCTCATGGGCTTTTTTTTTTCCTTTGAAAGCAAAAATATTTCTTGGTTTTTCGTGATCAGAAACATGTTGGGGGTTTTTTTTGGACAACAGCCGGTCAAATACCGTTTCCCCATGAAGGGAATGCAGGGGCCCTTTGCAAGGAGAGCGAAAGCCTTCTTAAAAAACAAGATAAAGCCACCAGTTTGAAAAAAAAAATCCACCTGGCTATGGACTTGAATAAGCTCCCGGGGAAGAGGGGTCAGCAGGAGGGCCAGATCCCGGTGTTCCCGTGCCAGGCAGTGCTGCTGGAGCAGTGGCGATGGTGGGGAGGGCAACATCTACGGCCGGCAACCCGAAGCCCAGACCTGGGGATTTCACCCAAAAGCTGCTCAGCGCTGGCTGCTGGCCGGGGAAGGAGGATTAATGTGCTTTTAGAGCAGTGGTGAGTTAACCGAGAAATCAATCCTTGGCAGTGGCTGGCCCCAGGTCCCCCAGCGCGTGAGCGCTGCCGCACCTGAGCCACGGGATCCTTTCCCAGCTCCTCTCCAGGACTTGGGAAGCTCCAGGTCTTGGCGGCCGGCACAGGGCGTTGGGTCCCGGCCAAGCTGGCACAGAGCGCCCGGCCGCGGGGGATGCCTGCCCAGGGCCGACGTGACGGATGGCGAGCCCAGCCGCCCGCCCGGGTGCGAGCCAGGCCCCGGGATGCCCGGGGGTACCCTGTGCATCCCCTTCCTGCAGCTGGCACATCCCAGGGGTCTGCATACCCTCCTCGAGGGTGAGCTCTCAGGGTGTCTGGCTGCCAGGGCAGGGAGGGAGGCTGAGCTCAGGCTTTTGCCTGCACCAATTTGGTGTGCCCCAAAGCACCTTGGTACTGAAAATCCATGAGGATTTGGCACTGGGCACTCCTGGCCCACCATGAAGCTTTGCCCTGCTCAGACTCAGCCCCACCAGCAGCTTTCAGCCATGCCGTGGGGACGTCACCAGTGATGCCACATGATTCTGGCAGGGCTCAGCACCCACTGATGCCCTGGCTGCTCCCATTGCCTTCACCACCCTGCCTCAACCTGCCCGGCACACCCCAAGGTGCTGTGGGAGAAATCCTCTCCCCATGGGTCCCTAAGGAGAACATCCCTGCCACCCCAGGGCCCTGCCTGCACTTCCTAGCTTGGGTTCAAGGACTGATGGGGACAGGAGCCCCCCCAGCCCTCTCCCAGGGGCAGCCATCCTCCTCGGAGATGCTCAGTGCCGGCATCACCATCCCTGTGCAGAGGAGCCACAGCATGGCTGGGGGTGGCAGGCAGCATGCCAGCCTCACAGGGAGGGATTTTACCTCCCCCACAACTCTCCTTCTTCCCCTCCAGTGAGGGATGCCGGGGATGCTCCCCATCACCGTCACCATCCCCATCCTGCCACCAAGGGCTTGGCTTGTGGCTAGAACAGGTGCAGGCACAACGGGAGTGATGGGGGGAAGATGGGCACCCTCGGGCTGCAGGGAAGTGTCCAGGGGCTAGGAACAGGGATGGCTGGCGTAGACAGCATTGGGCAAGGAAGGCTGGTGAGCAGACAGGGCAAGCTGTCCTTGTCCCTGGGGCTGTTCCCAGAGAGCCCTGCCTTGCAGGGACCTGCCTCCACCACCTTCAAAGGCAGGAGACACTGTCTCTCCCTTTCCCTATGAGTGCCAAATCCCTATTGAGGCCCTCCCTGCCATGCACTGCCCCAGGTTGGGACAGATCCCTTGGTGCCACTGTGGCAGCTCTCCCCTGGGCTCTTGAGCTCCCCATTCCAGGGCTGCCCAGGGCTCCTAGGGAGTTGCCTTTCTTGCTCTTTGCTGTGCCTTGATAAGGACAGCGTGGCTGGCTGGGCTGGCCCTTGCCATGGTTCCTCTACCCAGTGAGCCTCGCCACGCCAGCGCTGCCCTGGCCACGCCATCCATGCCACAGTCACCCCTGCAAGGGGGAAAAACCACCGGGTGCAAATGGGATCAAGCTACGGCTCCCAGCATCCATCCCCAACCCTCCCAGGCTCAGGGGGATAGAAAAGCGCCAAAGGGAGCTATTCCAAACTGCTCCATGAGCTCCGGGCAGTGCTCTGGGCTCTGGCAGCTGGGCTTTGTTCAGCAGTCTGCAAAGGCGCGCGCACACCCGCAGCGCTGGGCACGCGGTGGGATCACTGCCTGTCCTGGCACGGGGGGAACTGCGGGCACGAGGGACCTGAACCACAGTCAGGGAGAGAGCCATGGGCAGAGCAAAGCCGTCCAGAGTGGGGAGGAATCAGCAGGTACCTTGGAAAAGGGTGGCTGATTTACTGCAGGAGGCCCCAGACAAGTTCAAGGTGATGAGGGGGAGAGCGGCACAGCGTGAGCGCCGGCCAGCAGCCCCTCGTGCAGCTGGCTTTATCCCATCCTCCTCCCCGTGTGCCCATTCTGGCCCTCCGATCCAGCTTCAGAAACCTCACTGAAAACCGGATCTGTTTTTCCCGGGCGAGGATTTAAGATGGGATCAGGCAGGAGCAGCGGGCGCGAGCAGCGGGGCAGGGCTCACCAGGGCAGGCAGGCACGGCGCGGCGGGCGCCGCGGGGAAAGCGAGGATCTCCCGAAGGTTGCATTTAAAGAACAGCCTCATTGTTTTTCCCAAACAATACTCAGCAGATGGGAGAATTGAAAGTGTGTTGCAACCTTCCCTCTCTTCCCCCGCCATGCCCGGTTTGCTGCTCCCATCCTTTGGCAGCCGATCTGAGCTCCCGGCTGGAAACCAGTTCGCCGGGGCTACTGGTGGAGGGGTGAGCACCGGCGCTGAAAAGCCCCGTCGCTTTTGGGAAGGGGGCTTGCCAAAGGATGGCCCATGAGAAGTGCCCAGCAGGCAGCTCCCCGCTCCAGCCACGTGCCTGCTGCAGCGGTGGCAGCCGAGTGATGGCTGTAGGCCGGTCGTGGCTGGAGAGAGGTGGGATTCCCTTGGATGCCTGCAGATGTGGCTATGACCATGCCACGTGGCCGAAATGCCTCTGGCAGCCCAGCTCCATCCCCCAGGCCCTGAGCTGTGCCCGTTTGCCGGTACCGAGGTTTGTGCCAGGCCAGCTTAGCCAGGCGCTCCCCAACGCCCTTCAGATCCTGAGCCACTGACAATGGCACACACGGGGTCCATACCCAGCCACGAGCTCTCGGTCAGGCAGCGCGGGTGCATCACCTCTGCCATCCCAAAGTCAGCTCTGCACCCCTAGCATAGAGCCTGGGAGAGGGAAGAGGGTCTCTGACCAGACCCTGGCGGGATGCCGAGCTTCCAACATAACGGCTGCCTGGGAGGCTGGCGCCCAAATCACCTCGTTCCCATCCTGCAGATAACCAGGATGGGGGACTGAGGGTGTGCTGGGGGCACTGCCAGGTGCCAGGCCCGAGCCAGAGAGCATCACCAGTCATAAAATTTGCAATATTCCCTCACCAGAAGTATCCCAAATCTCCCCCCACTGCAGATCCGGGAGCCAAGGATAACCACTACGGCTTTGGAAATCCCTTCGGCTCCTCAGCAGCAGCTCCCAGGGGACACACGTGCAGGTCCTGGCAGGTGCTCAGCTCCAGGGTTATTTTGGAGCCCGGGCAGCTGGACCCTGCCCCCCCTGTCCCGCTTCCCCGTGGGCAGGGTGAGGCCTCGTGCGTGGCGGTGGTTCCGGTGCTGCTTCCCTGCTAATCTAGGCAGCTCCCTCTTGACTTCCCGGCCTGTCCCTGAGGGGGGACAGAGGTGAGCTGCGGAAGCGGGAGGAAGTCCCCAGGCAGGGACACGGAGCTGGGGAGGGCACAAAGCCACCCTCTTGCCTGACGGGAGATACGGCCGCGGCCAGGAGCGTGTCACGGGCGAAGCCTTTGCCAGGGCTATTTTGGTGCCGCTGGGCTCTCCAGCTCGGGCCTGTTCCGGCTGGGAAGGGCACCCGCCCGAGGTGTCGCCGGGGTCCCAGCGGCCGTGCCGGGCTCCCGGGACTGGCGGCGGTGGTGGCGGGGAGATGCGCAAAGGCCGAGGCAGGGCGGCTCCCGCGCACGTTCCAATGTATCCACATCACCATCCGCAGCTCCCGAGCCCGGGCGAGCCTGCCCGCCGAGCGGGTGGGATGGGAACGGGAACGGGAACGGGAGTGGGAATGGCTGGGCAGGCGGTGGGGGACGACGGCCGGTCCCATCCGAGCCGGGCCGGATCGGAGCTCAGGCTGTGTCAGGGTGACAGGGAGGACACCAGAGCCTTCCCCGTGGCCAGGCAGTGGGGCAGAGGATCCGTGGAGGAAAAAACAGCTCCCCTCCGTCGGCCAGGAGGAGTGCTGGGAACAGCACGGGTTTGTGAGGAGAAGGGCTCCTGCCAGCTCCGGCCCGGCCGGCGACCGCACAGCTTCCCACATCACACCAGCACTGTGAGCTGGCAACAACAGGCGCTGCCAACCCAGCACCAGCTGGAGACTGGGAGGGTTGGGAGGTGGTGGGACCCCTGGGAGGGATGGAGTCAGGGTGGGAAAGGTGGGAGGGCAAGGAAAGGGAAAAAAAGGAAAGAAGAAAAAAAAAAAAGAAAGAAGAAAAAAAAAAAAAAGAGAAAAAAGCAAGAAAGAAAAAAAAAAGGAAAAAAGGAAGGAAGGGAAAAATGAAAAAGAAAAAAAAGAAGGGAAAAAAAAAAAAAAAAAAAAAAAAAAAAAGAAAAAAAAAAGAGAAAAGAGAAAAATGCAAGAAAGAAAAAAAAAAGGAAAAAAGGAAGGAAGGGAAAAATGAAAAAGAAAAATAAGAAGGGAAAAAAGAAAAAATACAAATAAAAAATAGAAAGAGAAAAAGAAATAAAAAGAGAAAGAAAAAATAGGGAAAAAAGAGAGAAAAATAAAGAAAGGCAGAGAAGAAAATAAGCCAGATTGAGGTGTGACCCTTGCCAAGTCAACCACACGACAGGGAGCACCACCTCAGGGTCATCTGAGCAGCCTTGGTGCTGCCCACCCTGCCCCTGCCCGTGCCCTCACCAGCCTCATGCTGCGTCCAGGGGGAGCCGGGCCCGGGCCCCGCGCTGCCCCCGCACCTCACGGTGCCACGAGGGGACCCCCACGGACCCCCACGGGCAGTGCAGCCCAAGCCCCCGAGGTGGAGCCAGACCCAGCTCGCAGCTCCGGCCCGAGGGAGGGGATCTGGCAGGAGAGCGTCCGGCGCGGGCGGGGAGGGGGGGGTCCTGCAGCAGCACCCCCTGCCCACAGCAGAGCCCTCGTGGGGCGCAGCACGAGGCCGGGCCCGGGGCGGGCAGCGGCTGCCAGCAGGGAAGAGGTTACGAGGCGGGGAAAGCTGCCTGCTCAATAATTAAATAAATATCAGCGATCAATAAGCACAATGCAAAGGCAGAGCCGCAGTGGTCGTGCTGTGGGCAAGGCAGGGGGGTTCCTGGATCTCCCCCCTGTGGCCGTAGCGGCTGGTGGGGGGAGATTTCGGGGACGCCCCGCTTGCTGCACCGTGGGCCCTGGCACGGCCGCCCTGCCGCGTGCCACCAGACCACGGCGGCGTGGCCTGGGGTGACACTGGTGTCCCCACGCACGGCTCGGGGCTCCCCCTCGTCCCCCCTACACCTCGATGGGGACTGGCATCGCCCCTCGCCTCGGATACCGAGGAGGTACCCCCCACATCCTGCCGTGCACGACCCTCCCCTGCCCTCTCGCCCGCCAGCACGGCGTGGCACAACCCGAGTGCATATTGTCCCAAACTTGGAGGATTTTGAACAAAAAGCCCGTACCCCCCCCCCCCTTGCACCCCACCATGTGCAGCTAGGCTGG
>VZTN01025413.1:57470-77753 GCA_013400515.1 Erpornis zantholeuca | reverse complement strand
TGGTATTTCACAAACTATCAGAAAATAAGCAAATAAGTATTGATTATTACTATTACTTATAGCATGATAAAATGTTTTAAGTAAAACAGCAAGAATTTTCTTTTGCATGCATATTAAATATTTTTAAATCAAAACTTTTAGGGGTTATCATCCATAAAAAATAACATAATTTTGGTCACAAGGACAAATTTCTCTAAAAATGCACTTATTAGGGAAACTTCTTTGTGCCCTTAAGGTGGAGAATGTATTTTTGATGAGTTTGCCTTTTGAATACTTAATAGATAAGACTTTCATAGAAACTTCTTTTGACTTTGCTTTTTCAGTTAGATGATAATAAGGCATTTCAAAAATTTTTCACATGAAAGTGGCCTGGCTTCATAATCGTGTATGCTTTCCACGTGGATTTCATGTTAAGTAACAAATAAACTTAATGGCTTTAATTCCACAAACCTATTTGTTAAAATTCTATTAAAATACATCAAAAATAAATGGAAATAAATAAAACACTATTACAAATATAAAACAGTAAGTCACAAAAAATCTTGTTATCACTTGGTGAAATATTAATGGATGGTCCATTCCATTCAGTTTCTCTTTTATTTAAAATAAATAAAGGATACAAACCGAAGGTGATAGAGACCAGACAGACTTCCACATTCCACAACTTCACTAGCAATAACTTCAGCTAGCTGAAAGATTGGAAGAATCAAGTGGGGGCAAAAAATTTTCTGTAGCTCTTTAGACAAAAGGTCTATAAAATACAAAGTGCACGTCTGAAAAGAAATTTTCAAAAATTCAGTCAATATAAACATAGTTTTGTAGAAAATAAATTTTAAGTAAATGATGACATTTTCAGTTCCAAAATAAACTTCAAAAATGATACAAAGAAACTTTCTATCTGAAAGAGCAGCAAGATACACAGAAGGCTGGTAAATATCTTCTCTTAGTTAAGTTCACTTCAGCATGCAGAGGACAGGCTAACACCTCTTGAAGTATTAATGAATCCTACAACACCAAAGTATTTGGGACAGCTGTCTGAACATACACAGACAGAAAAAATAAATACAACCATTTTCTGGTACTGATTTTCTCCTAAATAGTAAATGCTCTAGAATTTTGAGAAGTATACTTACAGGTTTTGGGAAATTATCCCAGTTAATACCATAAATATTTGTTTTGTGTTTAAAAGTATCTCTGATTTCACTGGGACAGTCATACTGGGCCCATTCTTCCACATTTGCTGGTAAGTTATCAACTGATCCCTTCCCTGTAGGCTTCCCCTTTGCAAGAGAAACTTCAATCTGTATAGAAACAAGGACACTTAGGAGTTCAAATTAACAATCCTACTGGTATTAAATATTCAGCTAAAAAAAAATGAACACATTTGCATAATATCCTTTGAAGTTTTGTTGGTTTTAGGCTGTTTTTTCAATCTCTAGACTGTGGGTTTTACAAAACAGCAGTATCTTGACCAAGACAACAAACAAAAGAAAAAGTATTTGTAAATTCATGATCTGTCAAGACTGTGTGATCAAGAGTGAAGGTATGATACACAGATTGACAGAGAAATTCTTGCCAGGTTCTGAGAGTTGGTACAGGAAAACATCTGAACTATTTACCAAATGAGCTCAGAGAAACACTTCTTAGAAAGAAAGGGTTGTTTTTATTCCACAGAGAAGTGGGTCTTACTTGTTTCTCTTTCTTTTTGTCT
This sequence comes from Erpornis zantholeuca, assembly GCA_013400515.1. Classification (NCBI taxonomy): domain Eukaryota; kingdom Metazoa; phylum Chordata; class Aves; order Passeriformes; family Timaliidae; genus Erpornis; species Erpornis zantholeuca. The sequence continues at coordinate 76,042 of VZTN01025413.1, read as the reverse complement.
TTTTTAGAAGCTTTTGACTGCAGTTTCTCAGAACTTGTAGTTTGTGAACTCTTTGTAATAGTTTCTGATGCTGACAAAGACACCTAGAAAATCAAATGATTACAGTTAATTATTTTCAATTTTCAGTCATAATAATAATAATAATGTCAGTTTCTAGTAATAGTTATTACCTACTGCAAGTCACTACTAGAGCTATTAACAATTGTCACATATCATATTCTGCTTGTGTAATAGTTTTCTTCAGAAAATAACCATTTCAGAGACTCCTGGATGCTCGCATTATTTGTAAAAGCATTTTGAACAATCATGACAATGCAATGAAGCAGCAAAACTGCCAAAAAACAAGAATATCCCTGTGATAAATACTACTGCTACCTTTTTTTAACCTATGTGGTTGCTAATGCAATTCTTTTTTATTCAAATCACTAGCCTTACTTGCTTAATTTTCTACAAGGGATGAATTTTATAAGGAGTAATCTGCGAGGCAGCAAACAGTCACTCTGTCCTCATGTTAGTCTTTTACAAGGCTTTTAATGAATATTATATAAAGGAAATTTTTTAATATTTAAGCATACAAAAGAATTAATTGAAACTTTCTCTGTACAAGCAAGAGCACAGATTCTAATCCTACTTTTAAAAAAAAAAAAAAGCAAAAACCCAAACAACAACAAAAAAACGACATTAATTTGAGAAAGATTTATATGTTTTGCTGGAGGAATCAAGAGTAGAATACAAAATATGAATCAAAAAATAATGCTGGACACTGACAACAAAGGAAAATTTCAAATTAAAGGTAACATGTTTTAAAAAGTCAGAGGCAGCTGATTTTTTCAGAGAATGTTTTAACATCTTCTACTGAGCTATTCATGGAGTCCTAACACTAAAGAGCCTGCTTTGAAGCAGATGTCTGCAGTCAGGTCTGCTTTACTTTCTACACCAAAACAAGGTGTCCTGTAGTACTTCAATTTCTTTAATACCATGTGATTATTCTTTTTCTCACAATACTGTTCAGCTGTAAATATGATTCTTAGAATTACTGTAATTATCCAACTGGCACTGACAGCAGCATCAACTCCGTAAGTTTTCGTTTTAATTTCTTATTCAAAGAGGAGTACTCTTTTCAGGTAGTTTTTTCTCTAGTAAGACACTCAGTCAAATGTTGGATATCAAAATTTATGCTTGTTTAAATCTGAAAATATCAATATTCAACTTTTATTTTGCAAATTCCTGTCTCACATCACATATTAAGCTGATTTCACAATGAACTCTTCGCCATAATTACCATAATTAAGTGGTAACAAATTGCAGGCTTTTACATCTAATTGGAATAAAATTAAACACAAGCAATAGCTTACCAATCTAGTTGGTACATCCCAACTAAGACTGTTCCTATAATGATTTGTTGCATTACTATTATCAAACACGGATTTAGTCCCTTCAAATATTTACTTTACTCAACATATAATTGTTTTCCTATGATCATTGCTGTGATTCTGAATAGCTATTTCAATTGGGCTTATCTACAAGAAATAAAGTAGATTTGATTGATTTTAAATGCTCTAACTATGGAAAAGTAATTTGAGAAATTAATCAATGAACACTGCCAGCCTATACAATCCCTTTCAATACAAATGACAGCCCTTTTGATTCCATTTCATGAAGCTCCACCTGAAATCACCATTCTTCAGAAGTGGCAGAAGTGTCTCCAGCATGAATTCTGCCAATACTGAGATTCCTTAACGAATTAAAAATACAAAATTACAGAACCTATTGCACAGAACTCATGAATGGACTCCAGAGAAGCAATGGCCCACTGCTTTTATCCTTAGTGTCTCTTCTCCATTTTCCTGAGAGAAACAATTTTCTTGTTTAATCCTTAAACCTGAGTAAATACACTAACTGCACCATAAAACAGAAAACTCTAAGGGCAAAGTTAAACACCAAATGAATAGCTGGTACCATAACTACACAAGGAAATGTGAAATATTCTGATCACATTATAATAACACAACACAATCTCATACGACCTCACCTGCCAGATCCGGACGATGCAGGCATATGCCATCAAACAGTGCTGCTGATGAAAAGAAGAACTATGACCAGAAAATAAAGCCATTAATGTCTGTGCTCTAAACAAAGCCTCCAATTGTTTAATATTCCTCAAATCTTCCAAATTAATTTGGGGCATGGTACCATTTGCTCCATTGTCCATGTTAGCATTTTCTGTAGGCAACAATTTTGGGATAGCGTTATTTTCTGTTAACAAAAAAGCAAACACATACTCAGAGTGACAGCATTGTGAAAATGTATTTAAAATTTCTGAATTGAAAATGAAAATATTTAGGGGTAAAAGGAAAAATGGAAATCTATCTACTAAAGATGTTAAAATGATGCAATTCTTCTCATACCATGTTTTCAATCAATAGTGTAACAGTTCTGTATAATAAATGATATAAATAAATGATGTAAGCCTGACAGAAATGAAATCCATAAAAGGCTGGACCAGATGATCTTTTGAGGTTCCTTCCAACCAGGGCTATTTTATATTTGAATCTAATTTTCCTTACTATATTATTTGAGTTTCCATTAAGAGCTTTGCAAAAGTTTTCTCGAAACTTAAGTGGTGTAAGAAGGACAGTAATCATAAGCAACCAGGTGAAACTGAGGGGGAGGATCATTACAGAACTAATACAAAACTTAAATCACCATAGGACTGTAAAACAACCCCAACAAAACCACTAAGAAAAGTATGAACAGAATATTGCTACTGTTACTAATCAACTGTGTGATAGTAGAGACACGGAACATTTATCTTTCTCAGTTAAAACACTGAAGTACTTGTTTGATCCATGTCACCTATCCACACAGAACAGCACAGCAGAGCAGGTGCTCATTAATTTCACAGAGTACAGGATGGTTCCAGAAAGCAGATACTTTTTTTCCCAAGTGAATATTGGGGTATCCTATCAGGACAGGCCACTGAGGTCATACCAGTACAAGTAGATATTTGTGTAAAAGGACCAAAGAATTTTTACAGTTACAGAAGTACTTGAAAGCATACATCCCTTTGAAAGTAATTTTTGAAACAATTAATGCTAAGGTAAAGCCAAGGAAAGGGCAATGGACTTAAGTACCCAAATCTTGGCACAGAAACTATTTCCTTCAGTTTCATCTGTCCCTCCATGAGAACTCACTCAAAACAAACTGTCCAGCACTGCTTCCAGCATCTCACAGCTTAGGAATCCCCGTGTCAGAGGGAGGCAGAATCTTACTGTACCAAAAGACTGAGGGTAAGTCTCCATAGCATAACACAGAACTCACAGATAAACTGAAGTTGCGCTGAATAAGTGACAGTAAATGCAGGAGAAAATACAGGCAAGCTTGTGCCATTCTTTTAGATAACTAAACTGTAAATTTAAAATCTCCCTTGTGTTTCCTGCTGAGAAATTCCTCTGAAGGAGATATACCTATTACATACCTTCCTCTTGTGAGGATTGCATAGGGAATTTCATATGTAGCAGGAGATCTACTGCCCACTCCAGAGGTTTAATAGCATCAGTGAGGGGAAACTGATTACAGTATAAGCATTCAGCAAATTCCATCAGGTAATCAACTCTCTGCCATTCATCTTCTCGTTTCTATAAAAGTAATAAAGGAGGAGTTAATTTGAATTTGTTTATGTAAACCATCAAACTTATATTCTAAAGTTTCATGTAGTCTTAACAGAAGCAAAAAATAACAATTTGACCTCAAGCAGTTTTATTGTCATCACATGATCAGAATTATGATAAACAGAATGTAACAGAAAACTCCACCACCAGTTAAATCTTTGTTTTATTAAAATCACTTGCTACTCTTAGACATTTTTCTTTGGCTGGACTCAAATAAATTTTTACTGGATATGAAGATTCAACCATACACAGTTTTCCTATTCAAGAGTAATCTCAAAGTTATAAAAAGTAAAGGTCAAGTATACAGGCTCCCTGCCCATTCAAGCAGTCCTATGAATCACTTGAGAAACATCATTCTATCAGCATGGGGACAAACAGTAAGAACAGACAAACCTGTAAAGCAATGATTGCATTTTGAAAACAGCTTAGCTGCCCAGCAATGTTTTTGGAGACTGTTACCAAGTGACGCCACAGATGTGACAAATAATTTTCACTTTCATGACTGATTTTCTGTACGGCCATCATAGAATTGCATCCTGATCCTGCCCTCACAGTAGCCATAAGTTTGAAAATCAGGCTAGAAAAAGATCAAACAAATTACTAGCATCTGTAAAGTAACTTTGTGAGTAAGACACATATACTAGTTCATACCAGTATAGTACAAAGATGCAAAACTTATAAACTGGCATAAAAGGTCATAAAACCTTCAACTCGGATAAGATTATGTGAACAATACCCTAAATAATTTTGTTTCCATTTAATGAAGATGGGTTCGCAGTTAGGAAAATAAATGTTTCTGCTGTATAGCCACATTTCATGCATCTATTTGCTTGGGAAGTAAGATATTACTTGTATACAATTTTTTTAATTAAATTTACGAATATTATTAACATATTAATGATAGGAAGCACTGCCTGTATATGCCTTTTTCATGGAAAAGACACAACAGTGTTTTGTGTTGTAAGGACACGCAGCTAAAAAGTAATCCTAATAATTTCCCAATGCAAGATAAAAAAATACTCAGGAGTTTTATACTTCTCAAGACCCAAAATGCTTATTTTAATAAAAATAAGTCAACCAACTTACAGTTTGTGTCTTGTCTGAGGCAAAACTTGAATAGCTTCATCCAGGATTTTTAGCGCTGTCTCCCAGTCATCTTTATCAGCATAGATGTGGAATAATAGACAATATAAGGAGGCTCTCAATGTCAGATCTTCCTCAGCACCTTTGAAGTGTATTCACATGATTTATTAGCATACTGCGGAATTAGAATCATGATTACAAAATACTGGGGTTTCTTTTATTACCAGATCAACAGAAGGAAGAACATGCCTGGGAGAAAGCATCCAACTGAATACCCAATATTTTGAAAATCCTTTGTAATCCACTGATGCAAAGGACATGTATCTTCCTTTAACTAAAAAAAAAAAAAACAAAAAACCAAAAGAGAGAGGAAAAAAAAGCCCTTTATCTTTCAGTTAACATATATCTTTAAGTATTATTGAATGTTTTTTTCATCTATGACCCAATCCGTATCATTAATTTGAATAGTAGCCTGTAACTTCAACAGCTGCTTGACCTGATGAAAGCCATGGACATTTATAATACATTTGTTATACAAACCCAATACAAAAAATAACCAGACTTAGTAATGTCCAATCGCTTACACAGATTAAATAACACGAAATCCTGAAGTACTCCCAGAGAGCCACAGAGTAGCTGAGGCTGGCGGAGACCCTACAGAGCTCTCTGCCTACACCCCTGCCTAAAGGAGGCTCCACTCTTTACCTGTGAAAATTTGACTATCACAATTCACACCCAAAGGTCAGAGACTTGCTATCTGTTTGCATCTTCAAAGATAAATTCACTGTTTTTTTCTCGAATGGATCCATATGTGTCCCATTCCACTGCAAAAGGGGGAGGAGGGAAGGATTCCTTTCGATAGATTTCTCGGGCGGAAATAAAGCGCAAAGGTGGCAATATTATATCTGAGAGCTGTCAGTATCTTCACTGCTGACACAGGCAAGGGCACTGAGTGCACTCCCAGCAGATCTGATGGCACCGAGGGGAGTGGTGTGGGTGACTGAGGAGAGGGAAGGGATGTCACCCAGAGCGCCCTTGACAGGCTGAAGGAGAGGGCCCAAGGCAACCTTGAGAAGTTCAACAAATCCAGTGCAAGGTCCTCCACCCGAGCCAGGGCAAACCCAGCACCAGTGCAGCCTGGGGGATGAAATGAGAGCAGTCCTGTGGTGAAGGATTTGGGAGTATTGGTAGATTAAAATCTGGACATCTGCTGTTATATCCTTCTCCAGATATGACTGCATTTAAAAATTGCCTAGTTATCCTGGTTGGAGATACAGGTTGGAGAAACCTAAACTTAGTTACATTTTTTTTTCCGAGTTAATGTTTTAGGATCAATTATCATATTCTCCAGATATGTTATCATTCTTGCCAGAAGTGGCTCTTTTCCTGGATTTTGAATATTTCCTAAACATTCTTTTTTGTAAGCTTCATGAAGTGAAACACGACAGTAAAAATCAGACAGCAAATTACTTTGCAGAAAACTCTTGTGAGTTTGGCAATTGCCTAAAACCAGAAGAATCACCAAATGGAAAAAAGTATTTGACTGCATGGAAGAAACCATAAATGTGTTTATGACAAATGAGTCACTTTTGCCTCTTAGGAAAGGTATCTTGAGTTTCTTTACCATCAGCACCAATCACTAAAAACAAGCAATACCTATTCAAAATTCTTACCTGTTTGTTTTTAGATTCCGCTTTAATTATATTCTTAAGAATTATTTTGGTAGGTTCTTTAAACTGTTCTCTGTCATGTGGCGAGCCTAACAATGGTAAACATGCATTCCAAAAGTGCCTAGCTGCAAACATTACAAGGGAATAATTTCCAGCTTCACCTGCATACCTGAAGAAAGGGAAGTTGAACTTAGCAAGGAAAAACAACCACACTTTAGCTTTAATAAAGAATTTTATTTCCATGAACTTTCCCATCTAGCTGATCTATGAATCACCACAGCAACCTCAGCAATGAGGACTTAGCATAAGAGCTTCATGGAAAAGCTATTTTCCGTTTTTTTATACCAGACAACTTCACACACCCAGAAGAACTAGGAATAAGTAAGTAGCATGTTAATGATCTTATTGTATTTCTGCATAATCTTAGCTCAAGAGCATTAATTAAAAAAATAGCAGAAATCTCCTCAAGATGTTCTCATTGGAATAATACACTTTTTTGGGCTTCCTATTATGTTAATTTATCATTCTAAAAAACATTAAAAAATAGAACACTATAATTATTACCTTGCTATGGATTTTACTTAGTACTGTACCACTGCAACACAAGAATATGCCCCAAATGCTTCTAGCTGCATTCAAATTGCTATGAGCATATTTCATGCAAATGATAATTTGAATGAATAAAATTTAATAATCCTCCAGATTGTGATACAACACAGTACTCAGATATCTGAGTGAGAAAAAGCTTGGAATTTCAGTGAAAAGTTCTGGATTGGTGTAATGTAATCACCAGTTGAATAGTGTTACTGTTTCTAAAAAAGCAGGTTTTTGAAACTGGCAATCTGATCACCCTCTAGACAGCACTCTCTCAATCACATCTAGACCTTTGCATCCAGTTCTAGGCCACCCAATACATGCCAGACATGGACAGATCACAAGGAGCTCAGTGAGGGGCCACCAAGATGATCCAGGGACTGGACTGCACTTGCCTTGACAAGAGGGCTAGTCCAAGAGGTGGCTTTGGGAGACCTATCAAGGAGAAGTTTCTCAATAACCTAACAAAGTTATTGAGAAGCAACAGTCTGGCTCTTCACAGTGAACGGCAGGACAAGCAAGAACAGGCATAAGTTTAAATAAGAAAGGTTCAGAAGGGTGGGTAGAGGCATGCAGTGGAGCAGAGCCTGTGTCTCCATCCCTTGAGCTTTCCACAGTCAGACTGGCTAAAGCAAGCAGGAGTCTGAACTAGATCCCTTCTGAGGATGGCATGATCCTATGACACTACAAGGTCAGCTATGTGGAAAGTAGCTGAAAAATTTACTAAAGTGCAAAAATCTGTCAAATCCTTTCTTAAACATTTCAACTCAAAACTATGTTGATTTTTATCAGTCTTGGGAGAAAAAAGGATGATCTCCAAATTGTAATCGAATTTTAGACCAATTTTGTATTAGTTTTCTCTCAACATAAACATACCTGGCACTCTGAACAAAGGTTTTTGATGCTGCTACACGCAGATGTTTTCTTCCAGACAAATTTTCCATTATGCTCTTTCCTTGTATACAGGCTATAGTGCTTAACATTTCTTGTCTCACCGTGTTACCAAGCCTGCATAAAGGCAAATACTTCAGGAAGGACTAAGTCTTACAGGCTAAGACCATACCAATTCCTATTAACAGTGTATTCAAGTTGCTACTATATAGGTGTCCCTTGCTCTGGAAGTTACAAATCCTTCTATTGAGCTTTCTTTTAAAACTAGAAAACATTTCAAAAACCAAATATTTTGTGAAAAGTTAGACTAAAATATCTTTTTCACACCTCTAATGAAAAGAAATTAAATCAGATTTTAAGAAACTATTATCTATATTTAGCAAGGAAAGAAAGTAGATTTGTAATTTTTTCCCTACTTTTCACTATTGTAAATAAAAAAAAAATAGCCCAAAGTCAAACTTACACACCAAGCAATTAAAAATGGAAATCAGGAAAACAAGACAATTTTTGGTACTTTATTTCGGAATTTGTCATGCTTGTGTCTGGCAAAGTACACACAGGGCTACGGAGAAATTTATATGGATCCTATTCTACTGCATGTAGAAGAAAACCATGTAGATTTCAGTCCAAAGTTAATCAGTTAAAAATTAATACACAAATAAATTGATACCATTGGTTAATACCATTGATCAGTAGCAGGTTAGTAAGAAAAGAATAAATACAATGTGGAGGGGTTTTTAGTGTCTGAGTTACAAAGTGCCCCCTCGGCAGCTGGCTCGCTGTGCCCGCGGTGGGAGCTGCCACGGCTGTGTCCACCACTGCCCACAGTGCAAGTGAACAAGGTAAAAATAGGTATTTAACCTCCTTGTCCTCATCCTGTGCTTTACCATGGAAAGACTGCTTTCCATTCTCTGGAAATAGCATTGACAATCCATGACTACACAATCAAACATTTTCTCTTTCATTAGTTCCCAGATTGCTAAATGTGCAGCAAGTATCCTTTGAATTTCTGTGAAGTTCTGAAACCATCTATTTAACATTAACATAACTTACTTGGTTTTACATGTTTCTAAACCTATGTAGAAAACAACTACGAGTTTCAAGGAACAGAATTGTTTTTATAAGTTCAATTATTATGCAGAAGAAAAAAATGAACAATATATTGTATCTGAAATCTTTCATGTGTTTATTTCAAAGTTCCTACATTCCAAAAACTGCTATTAAATGGAGTTGATTCTTTCCTTTCCTCTTCAGATAAAATTTAGTTCTGCTTTCGGAAGTAATTATTTTAAAAACATAAAGGGCTCGAATGCTATCACCTTTTTCATAATAAAGGACTCCACCAATAGATCCATTTATGTATATATTTTTATTTTTTTTTTTTTAAATCTAAGTTTCAAAATATCATTTAAGTAAGAAACTGGGCTTTTAAAGGAATTAGTTACATTTCCATTGCACCCATATGCATAGGTGGCAATAAAGACTCTGAAGACTACCTGACAGCAGAGCCTGGAACACAGGAGCTGCTCATATCTTTCATCACCCCCAGCTCCAGTTTGGTCCATGAGCTATGTAGCCCTTCAGTGTGTTAGAGCCAGATGATCACTGAAAGCAGTTTGCACCAGCAAGAGAAGTAGAATCAGCTATTTTCTGCTTGGAGATTATAAAAGTGTCAAAATACTGTGATTGCCAGAGATCATTTCAGGAAAGCAGTGCTCCCTGGGAGCACACAGATGTGCAGCTGCTGACTCGCTCAGATACCAAGCTTCCTCTATCTTTCTGAATGGGGTCCAGAGCCACATCTGGATCTCCCACTGCCTTTTACTTTCATTTACATCTCTAACTGCACAATTTCTTTGTAAAAAAGATTCTTTCATCTTTGATTATGTGACCAGATACATATACCCTCTTTACTTTCTTTAAAACTCAGTTCAAGTACATCACCACATCATTCAAAATTCTATGCACTTACCTGCCATATTTCTTAATATTTCTGTTGTGGACAAAATTCTCATCTGATTCCAAGATCCTTTTGGAACAAGTCATCACTGTTTCATAGTCTTGTGATACATATGCAAAATATGTAAGTCGTGTCAGTGTCTGCAATTCCACTAAGGAATCTGACCAACTGCATTCTAAAGCCAATTTCACTAACTAAGATAAAAACAAAACAAAACAAAACAAACAAACAAAAAAAAAAAAAAAGAGAGAGAGAAATAATTTAAATTCCAGGTTTTAGATGTTTTTTTTTCTACAGCAATTACATGTTTGCAGCTGTATCTTCCTTACAACCCACCTGGGCATGGAACATGCACGTGATAAAGCCATCTAGAAAATGAAAGAGCTACAAGTACAATCAAAATATACAATAGAGAGGCCTCATTCACTGAGTAGTTAGTACTACCATAGTGTGTGCAAATCCAGCTGTAATTGTGCATGCCTTTTGGCCAAAAGCATCTGCCACGACTTATTGGATGTCCTCAGACATCTTTCAAAAATCAGTGAGACAAGACTTTCAAAATTCAGAGCCCATTTTAATTAAGCCAAAAGTAAGAATAGGACATAGAACTGTTTTTGCAACAACCAGTAATGGTAATAAATAGTTGCTATGTATACTTTTATATATAGGGCAGCCAGGGAGAGCTTAGGCTCCATAATCTTAGAGGTCTTTTCCAACCTAAACATATATATGTATATATAGATATAGTCTCATATACAGTTTCATTATAGGATCTAAACATCTTCATTCAATTTCTTTTGTACCTGTCAAAGTTCCACCTTTTCAGGATAGTGGTAATTGTTAATGAATTGGTCCGAATGAAGATACTACAGCACTGCTCTACAAAATTCAGCCAGTGAAGTGATAGCTAAAGTTAATTCATAATATTTGACATAAATCTGTAGACTAGCTAGAATTAGATACCTATATATTTCTAAGGACCCAGATCCTAGGGGTCAGCAGTAGTTTCGTGGTTGTCCTGGCAATCTGCTTGTTTTGATTCACACAGTCAATAAACAGTAACCAAGTGTAGTTGTGTTCTACCTTGCAACTGCCAAAAGTAAATTCACTGTAATGGGAAGTTTTCTGTTGAAATGCTGATGGTTTCTGATACAAACCCTAAACCTCCCTATAACTACCTGAAGTGAGGCTGGAGTCAGGGAGGGGTCAATCTCTTCTCCCAGGTAACAAGTGTCAGGACAAGAGGAAATGGTCTCAAGTTGGACCAGGGGAGGTTTAGGTTGGACACTGGGAAAATTCCTTTACTGAAAGGGCTGCCCAGCCCTGGCACAGCTGCCCAGGGCAGTGGTGGAGCTCCCATCCCTGGACGAATTTAAAAGTCGTGTGGATGTGGCACCTGGGGATGTGCATTAGCAGTGGCCTTGGCAGTGCTGGGAGAACAGTTAGACTCTGTGGTCTTGGAGGGCTTTTCCAACCTAAGCAACTTTATGCTTCTATTAAGTATTCTCCAGAAGAAAAATGAAAGGTTAGAAGTATAGTTCTGTACAGAATTCACCTGATTCCATTATGCTCATCTGATGAATACTGAAAAAAATCTGTTAGAGCAACACAAGCATAAACCTAATTATATTCTAATGCTACCTTGTCTTTGGAAAAATAAAATTATTCCGCCACAAAAATCTCTTGGTTAAAGAAAATAATAGTACAATAAAAGTTTCAAAAAGAATTTAACCTCCATTTAAAATTGAATCAGAAATCAAATTCATAGTATGCCATTTCTTATAACTCAAGAGCTTATTAAAAAAACCCCAACATACCTGAGATAAGCTAGGAACAGTGAAATCCATGAGACCCAAGCCATTACACGAATACATTTCCAGACCAACAAGAATTCTTGCCAGAGGATTTTGTTCTTCATCATTATTCTAAGCAGAAATAAAAAATTCACATTACGAGAAATTTTTTTTGCAAGTTAATATTATTAAGGACATTAATTAAGATGACAAGATAATAACAAAAACAACATAATAATAATAATAATGTTTGAAAACTTCAATTCACTTTATCAATTCCTCCTATCTACTGCATCCTAAAAATGGTCTATTTTTTGTATGTATGTATTTTTAATTAACATTGTGAACTCTGATCTACTACAGTTTCAATACCAAAAGCCCACATCAACAATGCAATGAAGGCAAATTTCATATACCACTAAAGGTTTCCAGTTTTATAAACACTATAAAATAAAAATATAAGAATAAAATATTTCTTTCCAGCTTACTAGGTCTATAATCTATCTATATAAGGACACCATAGTAAATGTTGACATAAATAGCTGATTTTTCTTATTCTATTATTTTATAAATAAAAGTTTTATTCTTTTACATTTGTGAATTCAAAATTAATTTTGCTCAACATTCATCATATGACAAACATCACCATGGCAGCTAACAACAGAAGGAAGAGTTATGAAATGTAGACTCACTGCTATACCCAATGTGAGAAATTTGCTATGTTCCATAAGGAATTACAGCCAAAATTTGTTTTTACACTCTAATCAAACATACAGAAGATAATATACCTTGATAATTTCAGTCACTATTAAATGAATTTATGAATTTAACTTTTCGTTGTAAAGTTTCAACATTATGCAGGATTTCAGGGAAATCCTACCTCCCCCTGAGTGCCAAGTTGATGTCTGATCTGCTGCTGATTTAACTGCATTGCTTTCACCCAGGTAGCAATGATCTGCTGTTGTGCAGCAAGAGAGACTTTCTCCTTAGGTGTGGTTCCAGTCATTGCATTTAGGGCAAATTCACAAATCTAAACACCAAGAAGAGAAAAAATAAATGTGAAACACAGGAGAAATGTGGAAAGTTTCTTTTACAGAACAGGCTCTCCGTTAGTTATTTTTAAGCTGTTGCACATGCATCGCTAACCCCAACAGCATCTCCTTTAGGTCAACCCACAAGGCAAAGAGAAGTTCCAGTCAGTAAGGAGCTCCAGTGTTCATTTGGGGGAGATCTGTGGTGGCAGAAACTGTAAAAGAAGGTAGCTTTTCCTTTTTAAAAATTTCTACTGTTGAATTTATAGGAATTGTAATATATGACAGCAGAACAAAAGGGACTACAAAAAAATCAGGGGTTTGTACCTCTAAGGCAGCTTTGACATCAGGAAGTCCACTAGGATCTACTGCAAGAGATGGGATGATGTTTGCTTTTTCCTTTTTTCTTGCTGCAGTTTTTCTGCTACTCTCTATTGCTGTATCTTCTTTCTTCTCATCAGGTTTTAGCTTTGGAATCCAAGAAATAATTAGGCCACGAGCCAAAGCATTACATAACATCACTAAAATTTCAGTACTTCTGTAGAAGAAAACAAAAACCAGAAGTGCATACTGCATCAGATCAAAATAAAAGGCAGGAATAAAGTTATTGATTTCAAGAAGTAAGCATTACTTGAAAATCTGTTTTTTTCTCAGAAAGCAAAATTATGGATATTAGCAAAAAAACCATACCCATTGGTAAAGGAGTTTGATGATTAAAATTACGAAGCCCAGAATTAGTTTCAGTTTACATCAATTTTTTCACTCTTTGTGTAACTGAAGCTTCCCTTTCATCACAGAAAAGAAAAAAAAAATATATATATAACATACCAACGTTTAAAACAACTTTTTATTGATGGGTTGCTATATATGAAAAGAGCAACTATTTTCTAAAAAAATTACCCTAAACCAAGCCCTTCACTGGATTTTTTTTTTTTTTGAGAAAACATGAATCTAATACCATCTAAGAGATTATTGCTAGTACACACTGATGTAAGTATCAAAATTAATGAGCAGATATTACCTGCAGTCTTCATCTCTGCACAAACTGAAATCTCCCCAGTACTGTTAAAAGAGACTTCTTTGCTGCTGGTCCCTACTCTACCTGGTGATGAGGTCACTCTCAATGAAGTGCCAAAATATCTAGGATTTTGTCCCACAGTCAGAGTTTAGTCTGACCAAGTATCTACTCCCCAATGGTCAATCATTCTCCCATTGCATTTACTGCAGAACAGGATTTCTCTAAACCTCTGTGGAATCCATGTTCCCATTTTCATGGTCACATTCCCTTTATTTATTTTGTTTCTATTTTCCCTTATTTCAGAACCAGTAGTTATCACCTTACACTGATTAGAAATATTTGCAGTGAATTATATTTACAATATAATTCAAGTTCAGCAAACTGACAGCAAGCAAATCATTTTGAGCTGTTGTGCAAATTCAGAGTCTAGGAGAATTTTCCCAATGTTCTGACTAACTTAATCAAATGCTGTTTCACACGTGCATGTTGCTATTCCACAATGAGGAGAAAGTAATATTGATTGGTCTAAAGTTAGCATGACTTACAATGTATACTAACAAAGCATCAACAGAAGGATTAACATTTAATTTACCTCCTGAGCTACTCTATATTTACCAAGGCTCTTTCACCATCAATGAAAGCAAACAATAAATATCACACAGCACAAAGTGACTTTCAATGTTTGCAATAATATTTTTTAGGTTTTAGAAAAAAAGAGTATGTTCATATCCAAACATCTAAACTCACCCATCATGCCCGACAGTCTTGACAGCTCTGAGAAGAGTCTGCAGATACTCAACAATGTCCCTCTGTCTTCCTGAAGAAATCAGATGTCTGTTGTAATTTAAGATATACACCACAGCATTGTGAACAATCCAGGCTTCATTCAATTCTTCTCCTATTTCAGCTGCACGTTGGAAGTTTTCCATAGCATACCGAGATAAGTCATCTATCCATAAACTATAAAATTAGTATAAAGAAGCTGTTATTCCAAAGCTTCAACACTAGAAGGAATTATATTGTAAGGTTAAATATGCAGTACTACATCTCAACCAACAATAAGAACAAAAATTTAATTACTTTTCAGTTGCATTTATTAAGTTCTCATCCACTGACTTATATTTTACTTGGATAAGAATATGGTTCAGAAAAGGAAGTAGTATCAACATAAAATGAGTAGCCTCTGATATTCAAAATGCTATTAGCTTAAAAAATAATGTCTATGGTTCATGCTTCATCCACATGTCCAGGTTTCTTAAATGCACAGGTGAATCCACCCATGAGTGCCAGAATCATTAAATAACCATGCCAAGGCTCTACTCAAATATAGATGTAAGTGAGGCGTGCCATTGGAGAGTTAAGTATGTGGCTTTTTTACTTAAAACTGCATGTGTTCTTGCACTCAAAGACATTTCCATGTGCTCTGAAATGCTGTATTCATTTAAAATAGAATATAATCTTTTTCAGTTATGCGATAACTTTCAATAACTATTTTCTTTCTTTGTTAGTTATCAAAATGTACTTTTACTAAGAAAAAACAATACTAAAAACACAGTCTTGAATGATCACACAGAATGGCCATAGTTACAAAGTGATAAAGTCAAAAGCACAAACTCTGGGTATTACTATGCCAACAATGGTACAGGACACATAGATCAAAATACTTTATTCCTATGGGGTTTTAATCTAACTAGGTAAACTCAAAAACAGCTAGTAGCAAATTTTGGAACAGAATTCTCATCTTCTTTGTCCCTTAGCTCTGATCAGTTTATAATTTTTCCTGTTCTACTGAACATTTGCAAGCAGACAGCGTGAGGAACTTTACTTAATCTTCAGACTTAATGGTCAGACCTAGGGACACAAACCTGCCATTCTTCTCTCTCAGGACATGACCACTGTAACAGTAAAGCTTACTAGCAGTAATGCTTACAGTAAAGCATTACTATGAATGCGAACAGCTGAGAGTCTCTAAGCATCATCAGAAATCTCTCTCCCCCTCTTCTCCTTCACAAGAAATAATCATGTCAGACCAGCAAAAAACAGTACTTGCTATATTCGACTCTCCCGAATTCAATTCAGCTGACTGAATGGAACACACTAAACTGGCAAACTGAAATAATTCATTGTATGCATTCAGTACTATGAAACCATTATATGTATAGGAGCTATAAAGCAAGACAAAGAGCTTTTTGATTTGGGGAAACATATTTTTAAATACAGAATTTAATGATCTAAGTGTCAATATACAACAATACTAGCTTCTAGTTTCAGAGAAATAAATGTTAAGTGAAAAATAAAATCCATGCTCCAGAATGAAAGAAAACCTAAGAAAAATTATTTCAAACTATTTTTTTGATCCTTTCCCCATTTCCCATGACTACCTACAAACATGAAGAATCTGCTGACAATGATTTTTACTGAGGAGAAATAGCTTTTGCAATTATTATCTGTGTCTGATAACAATGATCTGTCAAGAATTCCTAGGTCTTGATATGTGTTATGGAAAAGCACCTGTACGTTTTCCATTCTGGATCACTTTCAGGAAGATATGAAACACTTCCTGGACCACACTGGTTTGTAGCTTCTGGAGGTACAGCATGATCATTCAGTTCAATTCCCTGCAATCTTAATAAATGAACAGTTGCCTGAAAAGACATAGAGAAATAAACTATCTACCCAGGTTATCATTGTAAAGACAGATTATGACTTCATATTAATGCTGTTACCTCTTCAAAAATTAAAAATACAAAATGCTTTTTCATATGTTTTACAGGCATGTACAACTATATGAAACACAATGCTTAGTACTTCATAATCTTAAAATTGTCTACAGTTAATGTTACTAAATATTTACACGGACAAAAAAACCCATAATTAATATGTGTAAGTTTTTTAATCATGCTGCAACTTAAGGATCCAGAAATTTACAGTAGAATCTCTTCTAAAAAACTGTTATCAGCACCTGCACTAAAATTATTGCTATAGTTACTTTCACACAGTATTTTGATAGTTGCTTCATGAAGCCACTCCTTCCTTTGCTTCAGAATTCCCATACTTCAAGATTTATATATAAAACAAAACTAAACAAATATGAATGACAGTTGTGTCATTTCTTTACCTCTGCATTAATGAATCTTATTTCTGCTAGTATTCTGAGTACATCTGCTTCACAAGAGAAGGATTTAGCAGGTTGCAATGATTCTCCTGATAAGCTGTCACCTTGACTATCAACCATCATAGTTGCATCAGCTTTGTCCTCTTGTGCTAAAAATAAATAAACCCATTATTATTTCCATGCAAATGACGTCTTCATTTTTTAATTTACAAATCCCCATGTATTCTTAAATTCACACAGAATAGTTAGTAAGAAAAGATTTTTAGCTACTTCAAGCAACAAATTTTTTCATTAGTACCATTTATTGCCCTCAAAACCTGTTCTCAAGCAGTGCTAAGGCATTTGTTATCTGTGATTTCGTTATATTTGTGCATAACCTTCAATATTTGCAGCAAATAACTTGCTCCAGTCATAATATACGTACTGAAATTGCAGTATGAATAGACTCCATGGCCTCTAGCTCAATTTTATTGCATTAATGTCAGTGAAGCATAGAACTGAGTCACGCAGAGGCTAAAGTCTGTGTGTTTCAATCATGGACTACGTTGACTTTGTGGTAACACACACATCAGTAAAGAGAAAAATAGCAGTCTTTTTAATAATTTGGTTTAATAATAATAATTTTAAAATTTCATTTTTAAACTAAAAAGAACAAGGTAACAAAGAGAAAGGATTAAGATTATGTTAATACAAACACAAAGTTTGTAAGAACACACCAGCTTCTACTCATTATGCTTTTGGCACATGGTTGCCTTCAGTTTCTGGTAAGTGTACTTACTTTTCCCTTTGGTTTGGAAAGAAGACAAAAGATTAAAAATGATTAGTCAGAAGATGTGAAACTTCCAAAAGAAAACCTGCAAATTAATGTCCTATTTTAAGTGGACCTTGTAAACAATATGGAATAGGTTTCATTAACATTGGCTAAAAAAAGAATAATCATTCCATCTATTCTTAAATGTGAGTTTTACGAACTCCCTGACAAAACCAACTTTAAAAGCCAGCAAGCAGAGAGTGATTTGAAAGTGCTTTTCCCCCAAGTTAAAAACTAATAACATGTAGTAGGCTTCCAGCAGACCCTCAAGGAACAAGGTACAATGTTGGATACCCCAGAAGAACCACTCACTAGCAGGGGATTAAAGGGTAAAAAATGTTAACATGTGAGTCTCATGCAAGGTGACTAACAACCCATTTTTTCACATCTCCCTCAGGCATGAATGATATGGACCTACATGACCATCAGGGAATTTTCCTGTGTTCTTAACACAGTTAGATGTATTTCATAGAAGTGCTTCTCTAAGGCACTGGTGAAACACTTCTGACACCTTCTACAAAAAAACATAATGACTGATTTCTAGATTTGGAAGTAGAAAGAATATTCCATGTATGCCAACATGCAGTGACAGAAAAGACATTCAAGGAACTTTGGGAATGGAAGGAAAGAAAACAATATTGTCTGACTCCTTTTAGTAATTTTAATAAATGATGAAAAAGTCCCTTACAACATTCAAAATAATTTGTCACTTACTTATTTTATCTTTTGTTGCCTCCCTAAGCAAAAGACCATCATACAAGAGGCAAAATCTACATGCTGCACGGCAGACATCCCACACTTCCTGTTTACAAGCAACTTTTGCCAAATCTGCCCAAAGTAGAATTCTACCAGAGAAAAAGCATAAATAAAATTAGTTAATAATTTTAAATAAAATTAATAAAATAAACCCAATTAGGATTGGGTTCCACAGTTCA
>VZTN01025413.1:36225-57362 GCA_013400515.1 Erpornis zantholeuca | reverse complement strand
TGGAAGAGTTTTTGTGTGTAGCAAAGGTAACACTATTACTTTATTAATTAAAAATAATCTCCTTGGCATATCAAGAGACAAAATTCTTGTCTTGGATGGTAATTATACTGAAGTTTCACAATATGTGTGACAACCCCTCATTTTCTATTTCATAAAGTAAACGAAATATTTCAAAATTAATGTTGAGAATTTAAAAATAAGTCTTGAAAACACATTTGGATTTAGAATCTTCTAGAAAACAACTGCCTTTAAATTTCATCACAGGAATTTTTAATGCAGAAAAAAGTAAACACATCCTTTTAAATAGAGAATGACAAAAATACATATAAATAATCAAAATGAAACCTGTCATTTTTCTACAGATTAATCTTTCTGACTCTCAGAATTAACCACTTAGCTTTTTACCAAAAAAGTCATAGCAGGTGATGTGATACAAGGACCTAAAAAGACACTTGGAAGTTTCAATTCTACATCAAGTAACAAGCCTTAATCCACTCATTCTTCTGTATGAAGAATATTGATAGAACATATTGATAGAACAGGTGAGTTTCAGTGAGCATGTGAGAGATCAGGAGCAGGGAAAGAATAAAATCCTGCATAGATGGAAATGTAACAGAGCTTTTTGGACAAGAAATTATACACACGCTTCAACGCATTGCCAGAGAATGAAATATTCAGCCTCTTACAAGGAACCATCCAGTAACCTAACCTCAGACAAAACCTTTCCTCTGAGAGACTTCTACAAGAGATGAAAGACACACTTCTGGTCTATAGCAATTACCTCTCTCTGCCATTTTCGTTTCTTAAGTGTTTCAAATGTTCATCAACTTTCTCCACACTTTTAGTATGATGTTGGGCTTTTGCACAGAGGTAGCTTATTTGACTATTACTTTTACCTGGGGAAACTTAGCAAAGAAATAAAAATTAAAGGTAGTTTTTGTATATTAGAAATTTAAAAATCCACATGAACGCCAAACAATTTGATTCATAATTTCTTGCTGAAACACTCAAAACCCAGCCCTTTTCTCATTTCTTCAAGCTTTCCCCAAACCAACCAAGCAACATGAAAAACACTACCCCACCAGCATCTATTTTGTTTTCTTCCTGTATCTTCAGATACAGTTGATCCATCCAAAACTGATCTATGCTTGTTTAGTACCCAAATATCTCAAGTACACCTCTTTTCTGACAGAACTTGTAGTGTTCTAGTTAGGTTCATTCAAGAGCAAGTGAATGATGTAATATGCAAAGTACACATTCATGCTGAATTTTAAGAATGTTTATCTAATCAAAAACATTTTTAATCAACTTGTGTTGTTTTGTTTTGAGAATACTGACTTTCATTTTATTTAGTCAACAAGGTATTTGGCAGAAATATTAATAAATAAATAACCAGCACAGAAAAGTGATGCAAGGGAGAAAGAAGCTGGCTTCCTGAGGATAAAACTACTCCAGCGGTACAAATACATCAAAAAGAGATCCTTTCTTTTGTAGTGTAATGACAAAGAAGACCTGCTTTGCACTAGAATACAAGTAATTTGACATGATTGGAAAATCCAATTAGTTTATACATTCACCTGAATCTAAGCAAGGGTCCCTAACATAATGCAGACAGAACAGTTTTAACTTGATCCTCAAAAAATCTTCCAAAAAATATCAGCAAATATATATAAAGTACTTCTGACTTCAAAGTATACATATAAGCAGGTTCACTTACAACAAAAAGAAGGTGGCACAACATCTTACCATCGTTGCTAAGTATATTTTGCCAGACATTGTCCAGCATACGACACCTCTGAGTAACTACACACAGAGAGCAACTGACAGAAATTGTCCAGTGCAGTGCACAGTGACAGTTTACACCATGTCAGGTTGAAAAGAATTGTGGATTAAAGGAGGACATTGTTCTTTGGGTCTATGGGTAGGACTCTCACTAAATAAGGCAAGCATGTACATCAAAATAGAATGAGAGTTTTTTATGCAACTGAAAAAAAACCTATATATCTGATGTTCTGTCCTATGTACATTTTATAGAATAAATTTGGATATGTATTTTCTTGCTCCTTCAATACACATGTGTAAGCTTGTGGCAACTTAAGTCATAGAAAAAGCAAAAGACTCACTACTTGAATGACAGCCTCAGAAACAAATGAATTTTTTCAGAACAAAACTCTGTAAAATGTTGTGCCAAATGAAGTCTTGTAATAGTTTCAATGTTGTAATAATCTCACTCATTTTAATGACTTAACCTGGAAAGCTAATGTGTGCTAAGATTTATTCTGAGGAACTTCAAAAGTAATTGTACATTTGTAAAGTCAAAATTTAAAAGGAAGGAGCTGTCCATGATATTAATTCTCTTAATTTCACAAATACAATGCATTTTATGACTTTAAATAAGGTATAAAAATGTTTTCCAGCAACATAGTTTTCACATTCTTAAAAGGACTACACAGCTGATCTGTAAATAAGACTCTGGCTTGTAAGTGATTGGTTGATCAAGTTTGAAATGAGGATAGGCAATGTAAACTTTGTGGTCTGGCTGAACAGACATCATGAGGGAGCTGCATGGTCTTCCACAGCATGAACAGGCTGCTTTGGAAGCAACAGGACTCTTTCTGTAGCATTCCCTTCCTCCAGCATAATCTCTACTGCAAGAGAACACTGAGTCTACCCAAAGTTAGTAAAACTGGTCACATACACACTTGTTTTATTGCCAAGATAAAACAAAACAATTTAAGCAATCTGAAAAGTCTATTTCCTGACTACTTTTCCTCAACCAGAGGCTGTATAATCAAAAACTGAAGCTGTTTGGGGCATAAGGAATGTGCCCATTTATGTTCCATGCTTTAGAAAGTAAATAATGAACTCACACCTAAATCTCTGTGCAAACCTAGAGCCCTCAAAAGCAAGATTTTAGAAGACATAGGTAATTACAATATAGAAAGAATACCCAATGTAATTATTATTGGGTGAAATTTCTGAAAACCACTCAAAAATTACCTTGGTCAAAAACATTCAGGAGTTGCACATAGTGAAACTAGAACTACTTACAGTGCACAACAGTATGATTCAGATGAATTCGGAGGGGAAATCAACACCTTTTCCAGTATCCCCATACAACTTTTAGTTCCCTAATGAAAGTGATAGGAAGTCTGCCACAGATTTCAGCAGAACTATTACTTCATCTGTATTGCAATATTGCCAATATTGCCACTAGATGCTATGTCCAGCCTTTAAGAGTGTAGGAACTTTTAGTTGCACATGCAGACTTTACCTTTAGCTTCTTTTTCACTGTCAAGGACTATTTGAAATGTGTCAGGAGCTAATGCAAGACCTGCATTTACCAGGAGGGATCTCTTTTTCCTCGCATTATCCTTTTGTTTTCCCCTTTTGGCCTACATAAAGAAAATCAGTCATTGTTATAAAGTTCATTTTGTATTACAACTACATCTTATTTACTAAACATAACAGAATACATATCATATAACTTGCTACTACCAAAAAGATACACATAGGAATTGTGTATCTTTAGGTATCTTACACATTATCCTACAGTATTATTGTCATTGAAAGTGACTGTGAAACTTCCGTTGATAGTCACATGATTACACGAGGATAATTTAATACAAAGTACTGTACATGCTTCTCATTAACCTTTACAGTATATTCCTCAGTATATAACCTGACATTATGTTATACCTTCTTAAACAAAGAACAGTATTTATTTACAACTAACAGCAACATAGCCAGTGTGCAATAACTAGGCACAAAGCATTTAAAATATCCTGGTCTGCAAAAAACTAGCCAAAGTCAGAGTAGGTCTGGGGTTTTTTAAAGCAACATTTAAAGAGAGTAAGCTTGGATGGAAAAGCATTTAAACCAGAAAAATGATCAGTTGCCAGTATGATTTTTGTTCAGGTGCTAAGGCAGCACAACAGAATTAGAGGCAGTAACTCTTGACAATGACTACACTGTGACTGTAGAGTATATTATTAGTGGCATTTTTAAGTGTCACATAATACTGATTTATCTCATAGCCAGCTAAGACACTTAGTAATTTGGACACTGCGTCTCATTAAATAAAACACTGTTTCATGCAGTGAAATTCTAATCATTGACAACTGCTAATAAGCTTCTTTTTTTGCTGGAATTTCTTCTAATTAACAATTTCCTGTCTTCCCCCAAGAAAAAAGCTTTGAAGTAACTGGGGAAAAAATCCTCTAGTACACTCTTCAGACTGTGAAGCAGTGCGACGACTTCCAGGCAACAAAGCAAAGACAGTTTGCTCAAAACAAGCTGATGCTGGCTCTACTAATAGGCAGTTCTACTAAACACCTCTCTCCCCTCTTCTGGAATTTAACAAGCAAGTCTATTCCAGCTACAGACCTTATTCTTCAGGCTTACCTGTTCAATCAACATTACTGCCTGATCCTCGAGATGCTCAGGTGATTCGTACAGCATAGCACTCAAACGAAGGCGCTTAAAACTCAGTCTTAGACGTTCTTGATACTGCCCACTGTCGTCCAGGTGCATAGCTTTTTGCAAATGTTCCAGAGCAGCCTCTAGTCTATCCCCATCTTCTTCAATACGAGCTATTTCCATATGAACTTGGCAGCGCAACAAAATCAACGTGCTAAGGATTACAAATTTAAGTGTAAACTGTTAAAATAAGGAACACTTAAATTCTTAGACCTAAAACTCATCCAAAGGTGAAACTCAATAATTAAAAGTTACTCTAATACTAAAATTTATATTTCCTTTTTAACTGACTTGTTTAATTTTCACTATCATACCCTTTCAATTGAAATTAGTAAGAAAATGTAACCGTATATTACTTTCATTAACCCTGCAGGAGAAAGCAACACATCTTAGTCTTGTGGACTAACTGATCTTTATATGTTTGTAGAACTCTTTCTCAGTACTGCTCAGTTGGACAAATCAAGTGAAGAGGTTTTCAAAAGTAGTTAACTGCCAGAGAAAAGACAATGTACTGAATAATGACTTTTTACAAAAGTTCACTCTCTGTTCCTAACATTTAAGCAGAAGCTAATACTCCTAAAAGTCTAGCCCTAGCTTCATTAGCTCAGCTCTTTTAAAGTTTTGGCTCACCTCAGGCATACACATTCACTCTAAGTTCTGTCTCTACCCAGGTGTTGTTGACACCACTCTATGTAGCTGGCATGTTTTCACCAAAAACTGCATGTTCTGCAGTCTCAGTATGCTTGGCTCCCTATCCATCACCTGCCCCAGGAAGCTGTTCATGACAGCTCAGAGCTCTACATGCTACTTCAGGTTATTGTCAGGAAGGCAAACAAAATATCAGATAAATTAAAGCAATGTTATGAAAAAGACAGAGAGAAAGATTTTCATGCCTATCAAATATCATGCCACAGAACTAACATATGTCCACATCAGAGCCAGCCTGACTGAGGACGTATCGCCCTTTTCCTGTGGACCAAAGTAGCCACAATAAATGCTGCAATCAAAACAAACATTGAGACAGGCAAATTAATAGAGACAAGTGACTTCATTCAATCTCTAGTGACAGTACCACATCAGAGTTGAGGAAGAGTCTACTGGATTGTTAAGAATATACATGTGACAAACCCCAAAGTCCTAATCCCCCCCCAAATCTCCCCTGCAAACTTTTAGAGAAAAATTGTCATTACTAAAATTTAGTACAAATTTCAAAGTTGCCTATGCTGATCTTGCACTCTCTATATGGAAAGCATAAGAAATGCTTGAGTAACAGTACAGTAACACAGTGCTTTCATGCGTGTGTATATCTACTCTTTATGCAACTAAAAAACTAAAAATTTAAAACCACTGAAACTAGATTCTTCACCTTCCTCTGCAATACTGGCATCAGAAACCTCCTACTGTCTTGCTCAAAATTTTGTCGATTTTGTCAATTTTGTCGATTGCAACTCCCTCTCCTGCAAAAGTTCTGATCTCTGTTCTTACCATTCAGATGATGCATAGGTCCAAACCCAAGTAAGTACCAAACAGTAATGCTTACCTGTCTGACTCAAATTAACAAAAAGGCGAAAATGTTTAGGTGCTTAAGTACAGCATAATAGCAAATAAAAGAATTTACCTCCATAAATAATAAATTTTCTTAATACAGTAGGTTTTCCAATTAAAAAGAAGTATCACCGAAGATACAAATACAGTATCTTGCAAGAAGTGTCTTATTAGGCATACAATACAGAAGCCATGATGTTTTTTCAAAAGTCATTTTTTGAATTTTATTTTCTGTTCTTAACCACCAAAAGTGATGTTAACACAAGAATCTAAACCACAGTCCAACACATATAATGCAGCTTTGGAATTTTCTCACATAATTTTGATTAACTAGAGTATTTTTAAGTTCCGAAAATATTTCAATATTTGTTACAGGTCATTAAACAATGTGAGATTTTTCCTGAAAGGAACCTAAATTTAAATGATTAATAGGGAAATGTATGCAACATACAGACAGGCATTTATTACAAGCTAGTGGAAAAATTTCAAAGACACTTAATGTCACAGAACTTTTAAGTGACTCTGATGCTCTGAGATCTTCCAAAAAATACATAGCATTGAAAATTACCTGTCAATCTCTGCAAGGACATCAGCAACTGAGATCAGTGGCTTTCGCACATGTTGATGCAAATTGTGTTGTAGTAGTGGTAAGCACAGATTCCACTGGGTTGCACAAACAACCTGAATCACACTAGGATCTCCCAGCTGAACTGCACGTTTTAACATCAATTCAAGATTTTTTATCAATTTCAGCTGAGCCTACATACACAAAGAGTTAATTAGCATTACTTCATTTAATAAATTAAATGTTCCTTCAAATTTTAATTTTAGGACTGTTTTGAGTAGAAAGCAGTCTCTCAGCCAACAGACTTTGGAAAGTTTTTGCTTAATAATTCCTTTCATAATTTTTTTTTTTGGTAAAAAGGCATCAGTAACTAACGAGTATTTCTTTTAGGTATTCCAGGCTGCTACTATATATTTCTGGCAGAAGTCTGTCAGCTATTCCCCATTCTTATGATAAGTAAAAATTGATAATTGTGAGTACTTGTGAATTCAGAAGGTTTAGCTGATTTTTTTACATTCAGCTACAGATGCAGTACAGAAGAGGAAAAAAAAGAAATATTATTAATGGAATTTGCCATACTGTCAATTAAACTTGGTTTTTATTGAATCTAAAAGCAAACATTACCCACAGTAATAGACATGCCATTTGTTATGGTATTTGGTATTTATTATACCATTTTAAGAGGTTATGCAAGGAAAAAAACCCAACGAAAACAGAAAAAAAATCAAACACAAACCTCTCAAACTGCATACACTGTAGACCTAAAGTTTAGATATACCTAAATATCCTGTTTTACCTTTTAGTATTAGTAGTGCTTCATGTTATGAGGAATTCATTAACAAGGGGTTTTTTTTTTTCCAAAAGGTGAGTGGAATTTCTGAACTCCAAAATGAGAACAGCCCTAGATAGGAGTAAGTTTTTGCACTACCAATTTCCATTAAATCTATTCCTACTTTCTACCATAGGAACTTTAGGTGACTCCAATAGCTGGTCTAAACTGCTCATTGTAGGCATCTCTCTAATCCCATTGATAATATTGATATTTAGGCTTCTAACTTTGATGGTCTGAATTATAACTGAGCCAACTGACCACAGAAATTTAAGAAAATCCTCCCTAGTGTGACAATTTATCAGCAAAAATCTGCATTTCTCTGACATAAGAATTTGTATGAGACTGACCATAATATGCAATCACAGCTGAGATGGACTCAGTGATCCCTAGTGGTCCTTTCCAATTCAAGATATTCCATGAAAACATCTCCCATAAAGGCAAAATACAAAAACATGAGAGTGTTCCCTTTTATGCCTCACTGCTACCATCTTTGCTCTTGGAAAGTAATATATTCTGGACCTTTATGGTCAGATAGAAGACGTAAGGGACGAACATACAACTGTGGTTTATTTTTCTCCATTTCCTTCTTGGAAGGCCAATTTAAAATAATATAAAGATTTAACGAATTCCTGATCAGTATAATGTAATTAAGACAAAATGCAATTTTCCACATTTAATGAATTAAAACTTTTACTTTTCTCTCAAAGTTAAAGAACATACCTCAACAACTCCTTTGGTATAATGCACAATTTCAGTACTGTTTTTCTTCATTTCATATTCACATTCCAGACATTCTATCTCAATAAGTTTCCCTTGCTCCTATGAAGTATTAACACACAAAATGCTAATTTCAATAATTAAAAAGAAATACAATAAAGATTTAACCATGCAATTACAGTAACACAGCACAGCACTTTCCTACTAAGAATCCCACTGTATTGGCTAATTAACTGAAATGATGCAAAGGGAATAGAATTTACTGTTTTAATTGCAGTCATTTTTTTACTAATTGGAGCCTGAAAAATACCTTTTAAGTTGTTCACTGCCTTTGCAGTAAGGCGCAGACTTTGCAGTAAAAAAACCAGTGTACACACAACATCGGATTTAAATCTGCCCTCTTCCATTTACTCTTTAAGGTTATTAAAAACGTACATGCTTGGAATAGACAAGCACTAGTCAAGACAGAAAGGACTCAGCTTGATGGGCAGCGAAACTTTAAAGTGAAAAAGGATGTGAAACTTTTTAACAGCTTAGGTCCGGGCTCGTAACTTAGCAGCCTGAGGTGTTTACCCGGGAAAACAGGGCTCCGGCAGGGTTAATTACACCTGGGAGGGGGCTCCGGCAGGGTTAATTACACCTGGGAGGGGGCTCCGGCAGGGTTAATTACACCTGGGAGGGGGTTCCGGCAGGGTTAATTACACCTGGGAGGGGGCTCCGGCAGGGTTAATTACACCTGGGAGGGGGTTCCGGCAGGGTTAATTACACCTGGGAGGGGGCTCCGGCAGGGTTAATTACACCTGGGAGGGGGTTCCGGCAGGGTTAATTACACCTGGGAGGGGGCTCCGGCAGGGTTAATTACACCTGGGAGGGGGTTCCGGCAGGGTTAATTACACCTGGGAGGGGGCTCCGGCAGGGTTAATTACACCTGGGAGGGGGTTCCGGCAGGGTTAATTACACCTGGGAGGGGGCTCCGGCAGGGTTAATTACACCTGGGAGGGGGTTCCGGCAGGGTTAATTACACCTGGGAGGGGGCTCCGGCAGGGTTAATTACACCTGGGAGGGGGTTCCGGCAGGGTTAATTACACCTGGGAGGGGGCTCCGGCAGGGTTAATTACACCTGGGAGGGGGTTCCGGCAGGGTTAATTACACCTGGGAGGGGGCTCCGGCAGGGTTAATTACACCTGGGAGGGGGTTCCGGCAGGGTTAATTACACCTGGGAGGGGGCTCCGGCAGGGTTAATTACACCTGGGAGGGGGTTCCGGCAGGGTTAATTACACCTGGGAGGGGGTTCCTGAAGGGTTAATTACACCTGGGAGGGGGCTCCGGCAGGGTTAATTACACCTGGGAGGGGGTTCCGGCAGGGTTAATTACACCTGGGAGGGGGCTCCGGCAGGGTTAATTACACCTGGGAGGGGGTTCCGGCAGGGTTAATTACACGTGGGAGGGGGTTCCAGCACGGTTAATTACACCTGAGAGGTGGTTCCTGAAGGGTTAATTACACATCAGAGAGGGTTTCCACCTCCTCAGCGAGTTTGAGGCAGTGGCTTGAAAGAGAGATGAGCGACGATCGCTTTCTTCCAAAACAGAAAGGTTTAATAACAGGAAAAGGACAAACAAAAAGGCACCTGAGGCGAGCACGGCCACGCCACGTGAGGAGAAGCGAAAAAGCAGGGGGCTCTGGGAACAGCGACTTTTATCAGGTTGGGTGGGTGGGTTACGTGGGGCATTGTCCACTGAGGAAACAGATAAGGAAGAACTACAGGTCAGGGGTCCAATGGGTCAGAGGTAGGAGTCTCGTGGGCGGGCTAAGCCACCCACGACCTGGGCAACGTGGGGAGCCGTGGCCACTGGCCAGCCCCGGGGGCTTGAGGTGCAATAGAAACCTCTGCCCCAGGGGACGCGGCCACACGAGCTGACTGCTATCACTTGTCTGCGTGGGCCCAGAAACATGGAAAATATGCTGTGTTTGGGTTAAATCCGTGCCGAAAGGGAAATCGGACGGCCTCTACATTTCTAACTCATTATGAACTATTATCAAATCCCTCAGCATGACCTTTGGTAATTTAACATCCCCATGACTGGAAAAGAGAAGAGATCATGAAAAACTTAATGACGAATACACACAGAGATGGAATTCATGTTATGGTTGAGAAATTTAACAGTGCTTGGCAAAAGCCGAGGAATTGAAACTTTGACATAGATTTCTCTCACTCTACTATGAAGAAATCACTGTCAAATGATGCTGGGCACTCTGAAGACAATCCCTTAAAAACACATTAACTCCAATGGAGAAGGTTGAAATTGAAGCAAAGTTTCTCTGTTGCTGCCACACAGCAGATATTTGCTACTACTATCTATGCAACTACTCTGATTAAATCCTTGTGAATCTTTGACCTAGGGGATTTAAACACATCTCCCAGTGGAATACTATGGATTTGTCTATGACTTTAGACTTTCAGGAAATGTTCAGAATAATAAGCCTGAATCTGACACCTGGAATAAAAAAAAATCTGTGAGGGTAAGTTAATTTAATAAGTAACTCAAAGCAGGATCATTATAATGGAAATTTGAATTTAACTTCAAATCAAACACTTGCACAGGCAAAATTTTGAAAACATAAGCAAAAATTTATAGATAATATTTATTTGCCAAAACAAACTGCACTGCTAATCACCCTAGTCTACCCACATCCTACCTTCTGACCTTGCATCTACTTCTCTAGTTTAGGCATAGATCAAGTATGCAAATAATTATTTATATCAATGAATATGTAAATAATACACCGATGGACAGAATACCATAGAACTATTAGTACTATTTTTTTAAATATAAACACAAAAGGGGTGTGGGAGGGTGGGGATGTGTGCAAAAATCCCCCAAACATATATAATTAAAACTTACAGTAATCCGAGTGCTCTTCAAATCAAGTATACAATCAGCTGTGAGCTCAATGCAGTTTACTTTCAGAGAAAAACGAGCTAATTCCAGAATTAAAGGAATCCTTCAAAAATACAAAAACATCACTCAGAGAATTCGATATTGCTCTTTAATGTAATTAAAAACCCACTATTTCAAAGTAACAGTGCAATGTATCTGAAAACCTTGAAGTCATATGAATAATAGAGGAATTATTATTATTATCATTATTATTATAATTATAGTAGTAAAGCTCACAGTTAACAAGGAAAAAGGGAAGAGTTCAAAGTTGACCACATGAAAAATACAAAAGTTAATCTGTTAATGGAAAATAATTAGCACACTCCTATACAGTCTGCACAAACAGTTCCTGAAGAAGACAAAAAAATACAGAATAAAATGCATGAAGCACAGACATGATGAAGTAAGAAACTTCAGATTGCAGAAAACTTTGGAAATACAATTCAATGAACTGGCACACAAAGCAGTTGAATCTATCAGTCTGCTACCTAGACACACAGATGGAGACTCTGTTTAACTGTTTGGATGTCTGTAAATAACCAAATGAGGATAGTGTACTGTCTGGAACAGGGGAAGTAATAAGATACCTGAATACTGTCAAAGAGGGTTTACCTTAATGAGTAAAAAAATAAAAGTATTACTTCCATATGTAACAGCTGTGATATAGCTACTGAAATAGCAGTCAGTCTTTCAAACTTATGCTGAAGAATTGGAAAGGGCCCTAAGAAAATTTAAAAATTTTATTACAGTCTGAAAAGCACATGTCAATTGTAAGATCTTTTAAAAATCTTATCAATAAGAAATTATCATGGAAAAATTTAATCATGTTATACAAACAGCTGTATGGAAGAAGATACTTAATATTGTGTTCTGCAACAAAGCTTAATAGGATTTTGTCTTTTTTTTAAGATGACCTATGTGTTAACTCAACACCAACAGTTAAGTATGAGTTCAGTCTCTAAAAGGTCATCCGGAATTTTGACAGACTTCGAAGGAAGCAGGATCAGCTTTGTCATCAGCTTCCATGGGGCTATAACAAGCAACACTCACTTCACGTTGAGAATAGATGCTGGAGGTACATCATACTCTTTCAAAAGCACATATAAAGAATTCAGATTTGCCGTGGCATCACTTGGAAATACATTTGTGTCCCACTGCCTGCAACATATGAGGAATTGGGTCATAATTTTTAGTGAGAAATATTATTACATTAAAAATTTGAAATAACTCTCCTAACTTCAGAACAGATGGCTCTTATTCCAAGGTATCAGTGGGATACCTGGATTTTGAAATATCAAAAAAAAAATCAATAAAACCTAACTTCAGTATGCAAAATAATTTTTCAGAAAGTAAATTTTATTCCAGAACAATTAAAAAAAAACAAAAATGATGTGCAAAGCTCCTTTTCCTTAATGTCAGTATAAATTAATCCACTAAGAAAATAATCAATATTTTTAAAATGTGGAAATCTTGAGACACTGAGAAAAAATTACATTAGATTTTGTTATGAAGTCTAATTTTCAAACATTTTTTATGCCTTTAAAATTTGAAGAGTTTAAAGAGCATTATGCTCCATGATTTTGACATTGTATTTTAGGTGATTTCTCCACTTCATCTTTACTTTCTTGTGCACATCTTGGGAATGGAAGTCCATTTGTTATTAAAATGCCTTTCAGACTCTTAAATTCTTTCTCCTGACAATATCTGTCCAACACACTAATCCCTACATTCCCAAAGAGCTAGCTCACTTTTTCGGATGTTCTCTAGACAGACCTGACAGTTACTACCCAAACTATCACTACCATTTTCCTTTTGAGGAATTAATCTCTGCAGTAGATTTTTCTACAGGCACATGGGATCCCGGAACCTGATCCTACCTCTATAACATGTAGCATCAAAGTACAAGCGGAAGGATACATTTTCATACTTACAGCTTTAACATCTGCATTTTATAAATAACTGAAAGATGGATGGAATTTTGTATTTCCTTCTCTACCTGGGAAATATCCATTAGTTTGTGATACACCTATAAAGTAACAATTTAATAATTATTTTATTAAATAAGCAAAGGACAAACACTCATCATGGCTAAAAAAAAGCAGGTATGTTGACTGTTTTCATGGACTTTAAGGTCAAGGTGACTACTATGATAATCTATGTATTTCTGCATAGAGAATACAGAGATCACCTGGTAGAGCTATACTGACCTTCCAGTAGTCAAGATCAGAACTATTAGCAGAAATATAAATGTGGAACTACCATCTGAGTTAGAATTCTAATTAATGCATTTTTAATGCCTTTTGATAGAACTCATTCTGAAATCATCTCACCCAGGTGTAAGAAACAAGCCCAATTAATTTTTATCTGTACCTATAGAATATAAGCAGGAAAAGAAATAATATGAAGACATTAAGATAAACTGCAGTTACTTCAATTTAACTGTAGAGTTACACATTAATAGTATGCAAATCATTTCTTCTGACTCTCACACTCACTGCCCATAACTATCAATACTGATACTTAAGGTGTACTGGAACACTGAGTTTTGCAGGACTTCAGTATGCTGCTACCAAAGCACTCAATAGTTTGGATCATACTTCTGTAGCCCAAGTACAATTTTAGAACTACTCCATTCCTCTCTTTAAGGACATTGTCAAACAGCTTTGCTCAACAATTCTCCTAAAAAATACAAAAGCAATTTCAAGCTTGCCCCAGTGAGATTACTTCATTATTATCACACCTCGGGAACACTGTACGTTGGTCCTTTTAATTCAAATGTTAGAGAAATTTATAATATAAACACACACTTTTGAAATGCACTGATTGAGGGGCAGGCAGGAAAAGACAACAGACTGTGTAGTAGAGTGAAAGAAAATATGCCTGCACACAGCTTCCCAGTTTTATTTGCCTCTTCCTGCTTTTGCTGTATTTTTCTTCACCCTCTTATTTCCCAAATTAAGGGCATGCAAGAAATGTGAACTATTCTCATATCCTCCAATTTCCAGAATTATTTATAGGGTTCAAGCTGGATCACTGAAGTACTTATCAGCATGAGAAAAGTCAACAGACACTAAATATGCCCTCAGTGGCAAAAGTCAGGTTAAATTGTTCTCACCACACCTTCTCTTTCAATAGTTATTAATTCCAAACAGAATTTTTAGGGTTAGCCACAGTTATCTCCATTTTATTATGATGTCTTAAAAGAACTTGGAGCAGTCGGGAGCTCTTTACAGTAGCTTTTATATAGCTTATAGTATCAAAAATACACAAATTGTGAAAATCTCTGCATATCTGCTGAACTGTTTGGTAACTCACAACATTTAAATGAGGAAAACAGCTTTAATAACAATTATAGCTATGATCTTATGAACAGTAGGCAAAGCTCCTGTCTTAATGGGAGTATAAAATATTTTTCAGCATTACCATTAAAGAAAATATTTGAGAGTATTTATCTGGAACATTTTCCTTGATAAAGGCTGCTGCAGTAGATGAAAACTCTTCTGCTTCTTCCAGTTCTGAAGCATCAAGGAAGCACTCAAGTAAATTTCTGCAGATCAAATAAATGTTTGTATTAAATATTTATTAAGATTTCCCAAAATTATTCTTATTTAATTTTTTTAACACATTCTATTCAAGGTACCACTTCTAAATGCAGTACAAAGAAATAGTGCTATAAATCGACTCAACACAAATGAGATCCTCTAATTTCTACATCTTTGCTTTTTTCAGATATATACAGCTGTTAACACATATTTAGTGCAGATCACAATAAGAATCTTGGAAAATGTTGAGGTATTTTGTGAAAACTTTTCTCAACAGGATACCTGGAATTAAAAAAATTAATTATTTAAAAGTAAAAACATTTCTGTGAGATGTATTCTAAGATTCTCCCTTAACTACTGGAAAGGCTAGTATTTCAAAGCCATTTAGCAAAAGAAAACTATTCATATTGGAAACTGCAATATATCTACAGGATTTTCTATACTTTATCTGATTTAACTGAAAAAGAGCCTGTGACTCCATGACATAAATTAACAACAAATGATAATCATAACAACAAATATTTTAAAAAGAAATACAACTTTAAGAAGAAAATGCAAGTTAGTTTTATAACACAAACATACTGTGTGCATTTGTTTGTTGTCATCAACACCTCAGCAAGAGTATGTTTGGTTACAAGAAACTGCATGCATGGTGTTCTAGATAGTACTTAGCATACCCCTTGGAATGTTTTGTTGCTTCTCTCCACTTTCAGCTACATAGCAATAAGCACAGTCATGGACCGAAGAAATAGAAAAGTTCACAAAAAGAAAGGGAAAAGCTATGGTAGAAGTGCAAGGGGAACTGGAATCAGTCTGTAGAATAACTGATCAAAACATCTCTGAGCAAAGGTTGTGGGAGCTTGAAAAATTACATGGACACTCTTCCTTTTGCATATAAAACTCTTTCCCTCGGTACAGTTATCTCAAGATTTATGCTCCAGCTTTGCTCAGGAAATGTGAGAATGGTAACACATTGATATTTACACACCATTTATTTCCAATTACTATCAATGACTCAAACACTACATCCAAAATGACTGTGAAACTTCAGATCTGATCTAGGTCACAGCTGTCTCTGCCACTAAAACTTCAGGCTTAAGGTAAATATTGAAATGAAGCATGTTTTATGTTCAGTACATTTATGTCCCTTTAAAAAGTTATGAATTAAGCTTTTCACAATAAGTACATCTACATTACCAGTGAAACATACCTTATTAAAGACTACCTCAGATAACAGTCCCAAAAGAACTACAGAATGTGCATATGAAAAAATACAATTAAACTTACATCATGAGTTCTGCTCGCCATTCATTGTCTTGCTCTTCAATTTGGTTTAATGCTCTAACAATCTGTGAAAGGCTGGGAATAAGGCAATAGCGGAATCCAGGCTTAAGAAATGGCCTCACAAGTTGCCAATAAAGAACAGA
This sequence comes from Erpornis zantholeuca, assembly GCA_013400515.1. Classification (NCBI taxonomy): domain Eukaryota; kingdom Metazoa; phylum Chordata; class Aves; order Passeriformes; family Timaliidae; genus Erpornis; species Erpornis zantholeuca. The sequence continues at coordinate 41,315 of VZTN01025413.1, read as the reverse complement.
GGCATTATATACCAAAAAAAAATACCTGAAAAATAAGAATCGAAAATTTAGTATTTCATTAACTTGAATAAACATAAAATTACAGCTTGAGTACTGAAAGACACATCTAAGAAGTTAAAAAGTGCAACTTTTACTTTTCATTGGAGGCAATCCTGACTAAGAACTGAGAAGACAAGTACAGCACAAGAAGAATATGGTACCTCTTGCAACTATACTCAATAATTAACCACTTAAAAATAAGTTAACATGGTGCTCTGATTCTATAGATCATAACTATAAAAGGGAAGAAATGCTGAGGTATCTGCCAGCTTTAAACAGGATTATTCATCCTGTCAATGTAAGACTTCAGTATTCTTACATCCTTACAGCACACACAGCAGTAGCAGAAGTTACAAAATGGAAGGAAAAATCTAAAGAAAAAACCCAAACAACACATATTACTTAGTGAAAACCGAGACAAACAATTGAGAAGCCAGATCAGTTGCATTTCCTGGGATTTAGAGTTAATCCTATCAGTAGGGCCTACCTTCTGTCATGGGTTGCAAAATCTATTGCCTTCATAAAAAACAGCACAAACTTTTCAAACTCTTCCTAAAATAGAACAAAGAAAAGCTAGTACAATTTGAATGTAGCTTTTACAAATCAGTACATTCCTTTCCTATTTCAATATGTTCATGTTTCATAAATTTTATTTTCAGACCAATCTCAGCTAAAATGCACTGCCATAGTAAGTTGTTGCTATAGAAACAAAACTAAAACCTGGTTGATAGCCTATTAATATGTTTTCCTGATTTCAAATTTTCAAACTCTATTTTCAGCTTATTTCATTTCTTCCAAATATTAATTATTGGGAATGAAATTTTCCAAAACTACAAAGCTGGATACTTTTTAAGCTTTCAGCAAAGAAAATTCAGAAATATCCAAGAGCAAATCCGGTGGGAACAAAGCTATATTCTTCCGTCCCATTAAAAATCTCGAATTATTTTCTTTAAAAAAGCTCCATCAAGAATTTGTCAACTGAACCATGTGTCAGGCATGCCCTTTTTATCATTAAAGGAGCTGGGAACCAGCTCTTCAGAGGAGGAACTTGGTGTCCCAGTGGACACCGAGTTGTGGAACAGCAGCCAGCAGCGTGCCCTGGCTGCAGAGGTTGCAGAGAGTGCCCGGGGATGCCTTAGGAGGAGTGTGAGCAGCAGGCTGAGGGGTGTGATCCTTCCCTCCTACTCAGCATTGGTGAGGCCACACCAGGAGCACTGTTCCCAGTTCTGGGCTCCTCAGTACGAGAGATGCTTGGATGCTGTGGAGAGTCCAACATGGAGCTGCAAAGGTCAAGAAAGAACTGAAGTAGCTCTCCTATGGCAAAAGACAGAGCTGAGACTGTTGAGCCTGAAGAAGGCAGCTCAGGGAAGATCTCATCAGTATATAGATATTCCTGAAGGGAGGGTGTAAAGAAGATAAGTGAAATAGTAAAAATGGATTTTTGAAAGTGTAGGAGAAGGATGCAATACAGAGAGTGAAGCCAAGGTGGAGCTGGAGGAGCAGAGATGGGATGACACCAGAGGAGGTCTCTACAGTATGCTAGAAAAGAGAAATTAAAGTCTCAAAGAGAATTGGGACTGACTTACTGAGCTCTGGGATGGCATAAGAAGGGTACTGAGCAATAAATGGGAACTGCCTAGACAGAGAAAACCAGAGATGAAAAATGTACTAGAGAAGTTACACTTGTCCCTTAAGAACACAAGCATCTTAAAATTAAGAACACAAGTATCTTAATCAATTAAGAAGGATTCCCTAGGATGGAAGCCAAAATAAGGATAAATTTATTTTATTCTAAGTGAATGATGATTACTTAGTCACACAGAACGAGACGTTGCGCCACTCCTATTTTCATAAATTATCTAGGAACACAGCAGCAAAAGAACTTTACAACTGATGCAAAGTGTATCTTAAAAGACCATTACAACACATGACACAAGGAACCATCCAGGAGTGTACAGTCTGGGACCATTCTTAACTTCTAAGATGTTAGCAAGAGTCAAGATGAAAACAGCAAATTTTGACTGAGATTCATAAAACGTCACAGAATAGTTAGTTAATTTAGAAACGTAAGTGGACATTGGACATATCAAACATATATGAAGTCTTAAAGTGACCATTGACCAGTTATTCTGGGCACACACTCATAGAAGAAAGAAAGAACAGCAAATGTAACAGGGCAAAGATTCTACCTTGAAAGTTAATTCAAGCACATTATTCAAACTACAAAAACATCTGTCAGGCATATTTGTGAACACGAACAACACAAACTATGACTTACAGAGATGGTGAATGCCTAGTGGGGAAGCTATATGAGGACTGGCTGAGGTTCCTTGGTTTATTCAGCCTGGAGAAGTCTGAGGAGAGACCTCATAGCATTCTGCAGCTTCCTCCCAAGGGGCAGCAGAGGGGCAGGCAATGATCTCTGCTCTCTGTGACCAGAGAGGATCCAAGGGAACTGCTGGAGCTGTGTCAGAGAGTTTAGACTGGACATCAGGAAAAGCTTCTTCCCCCAGAGGGTGGTGGGGCACTGACAGGCTCCCCAGGGCAGTGGTCATGGCCCCAAGGCTGACAGAGCTCAAGGAGCATTTGGACAACACTCACAGGCTTTTGGGGACTTTTGGGGTTGTCCTGTGGAGGGCCAGGAGCTGGACTTGATGATCCTTGTGGATCCCCTCTAACTCAGAAGAAGATATGATTCTAAACATCTGTTTAAGGCTATTTTCAGGGGCTAAATATCATTAACAGATGACCAAAGCAGACTGAACACAGTACAAGGACAAGTGAAATCCTGAAGACAAAAAACAGATCCCACTCCATTTTAAAATCAGCAAGAGATAAAAACTACTTTTCATGTACAGGGAATTGTAACACCCAAAAGCAACAAGCAGAAGCAGAAGTATCCTGCTGAGTTTCTACCAGCTCTCATTACAAAAAGCCACATCCAAGTACTACGTGGAAATATTACTGATGAGTGCTGAAAGTACATTGCCACACAAATGAACTGTACAACCTCTCTGACGGCCTCTTCAGTCCACCACTTCCCACAAGCCTATGAAATGCTTCCCAACTTAAATTGGAAGTTATTTTAGCAGTTAGAGCTAATTTGGTCTGAAAATATCATATTTAAGTAAAAAAGTTAAAAGGATGACTTAAAGCAATCAACCACCTGAAAATTTTTACAAGCATTCTTTTTATTGTCTTCTCCAAAATACTTGAAATATTAGTCTGATTTAGATGGTTAAGTTTTGTTTACTCACAAATTACTTGTTAATATATTTTCCTTTGACTTTTCCCACACTCCTGATTATCCTTGCATATTCTAAATAACTGCAAGCAACACATAAAAACCTAGGAATAAATACTTGTGAAAATGGGCTTAATATAAAGCAATCTTTGTAATTTCTCACCAAATTATCTGTAGAGTGTGGAGCATGCAACTGGCCTTGGCACAAATATGCTCTCCCAAGAAATTGGTTCACAGGAAACCTTCCTTTAAAATACATCTGTAGACAGTCGCTGCTAATTTCCAGATATCCCAGCTAAAACAAAAAAAAAAAAAAAATTTAACTGCAACAAATAATTAAGAATTGTTAGCTTTTAAAAATGCATGCTTAATCAAGGGTAACATCTAATTCCATCCCAGTATGCAAGCAGTATTCCATAGAGATACATACCAGTTGTGGCATAAGCCCATTACAATTCATTAAAGGAATAGTTTTGTCATTCCAATGTATGTAAAAAGAAACTGCTTTATTTAACAAAACTCCTCAGTCAGCCATAGAACTGTTTACAGCATCCAAAAAATGTTTCCTTTTTAAACACAATTGTTAACATAAAGAAAAAATTCTTAACAGAATTTTGGGGTTTTCTTCTTCTTCTTTTTTNNNTTGGGTTTTTTTTTTTTTTTTTTTTTTTTTTTTTTTTTTTTTTTTTTAACAAGGGATGTTAGCTGGCAGATTTGTCAGTGCTACACCTCAATTTTCAGACCACAGACGGTTTTGACTGGATTGTGGCTTGGGGGGAAAAAAAAAGTTTTACTACAAACTGTCTGCTAAAAATCCAATCACTTATGTTCATAGATTCAAAATTAACAAATGCTTCAAAATTTAAAATCTCTACCACATTTATAGAAGTAATTTCAATTAGCAACAACCTTTCATAATCAAAATGTACCAGGGTTATTATTATTTTTATTAGGGTTCTTTACCTGGTACAGACTGTTCACGAACATATTTTCTTTGGTTTCTTTTCTTAACCAAATTGCTCAATGTTAAGTTTTCCATAACAAGAAAAAACAGGAATGGCAAACTTTTTTATATATGCTATGGTACACCTTGCTAATTTTGATCTAATTACAAACTTCGCAAAGAAGTGTAAAGAAGTGGTAATTTAGGGGCTGAGTTTTAATGGAACATGTGTTTAAACAATTGCTTTCCACAATCAGAACAATGTAACACTTTCCTCAGGTACTTTTGAGATTTTTAAAGTAGTAACTGCAACATCTGTAAATACAGTGTATCGTATACATGTTTTCATTCAATTGAGCTAAAAGACCTAAATTAAAACCTGAAGTGCTTGTTCAGCGCATAAAACATATAAGTCGGTGCTGATGTTATCTGATGAGTCAAGTGCAGATTGCCCTTGACTGGCTGATTTGATCAACTCGTAGGCGTTCTTCAAAGCCTGGACATCTGAAATAAAAAAGGAATAAAGAATTTTTGCTTCCAGGTGCACTGACATGATTGCGTTCAAACGAGTAATGTGATATCCAGTCTCTCCTTTGTAAAAATAAATTAAGAATATTTAAGGAAAATAATGTCGCACACACGTTCGAAGTTAGGCATGACTCTAAGATGAAGCATTAACAACTCTCTTGCTATTTAAAACCACTCACGTTAGCACTCTAGAAAGTGAATTTAGTAAACAGATTAGGATCAAGTTGTTTTCCTGTTTGAAGTGGGATTTTAATTTAACGTCTTTTTAAAGACTGGCACAAGGTCGCGGCCGCCGGCCCCCGCTCACCTCGTCCGCTCTCTGCGGCGAGCAGCCTC
>VZTN01025413.1:3258-34913 GCA_013400515.1 Erpornis zantholeuca | reverse complement strand
GGGAAGGGAAGGGAAGGGAAGGGAAGGCAAGGCAAGGCAAGGCAAGGCAAGGCAAGGCAAGGCAAGGCAAGGCAAGGCAAGGCAAGGCAAGGGAGCTTGTGCTAAGGCAGTTTGATGCCAACTTCATTATCTGTACTGTGGGTGCTGTCCCTTCTCATTACATACCGTGCAATTCATGTATTACCCTGAGGAGACTAGACATACACATTCCATTTATTCCCAAGCTGCATACTAATGTAGAGCCATGAATGCACATAAAGAGCAATGAAGGGGAGAAACAAAATTTCTAGGCTGCAAAGAGATTTAGACAAACTGGAAGTATTATCTATTCCACTATTAATCATACTATCTTTGTTTAGAAATTGCTCATGAACATATAACTTGTATTATTAAATTATTTTCCATTATTGATTCTATGAATAAAAGCTTAAATCAATCTATTTTTATTTAAGTTTTAATTACTTGTTCCTAGAAAGCACTTACATCCAAATCGCTGAAGCAGTTAATCTACTGAGGAGTGGGTGCATTTTATAGAGAATAAAAGACAGCAAATGATAAGTAAATATCCCATGACAAAATGCCTCTGTTGTCCGTGCCATCGTTACTTACCAAAAAATTGACGGCTGAACGTATCTCTTCTCCATCTCGGATTCTGGTGAAAATCTAGTACACACTGAACATGGGAATGGAACTGGGTCAGAACAAAGGCCTAGCCAGTGAGCTTTCCTTTGACAGAGATGAGCAGTAAAAGGCTAAGGAAGAGTTTAAAACAGGGTATTGCAATAGTTCCAGAGTAAGAAACCCCTGAAGCTTCCAACAGCTCAAAATCAGCAAATTGAGCACGCCCTGCTAGAGTAGCTGCATTTTTAATGATCCTTGACATGCTTCTTCTTGTGAATTTGCCTTGACTCCTTGAACACATAGAGACTTTTAAATCTTCACTATATTGTGCCAGTCAAAATCAGATGCTAAATAAATATTGCATGAAAAAGGAACCTCACAAAAAGTACCTACAAAAATATTTTTACTTAAAACATACAACTATAAAAGCCAAACTCTCCCAGGACTTCGCCGTGTGGGATTTTAACAAAGCTCTGGCAAGAGAATTTTTGTTTGAGAAAAATTTTCATGATGCCAAAATTAAGAATCTTCTCCCATCTGGTCCACCATGTGGAAATGTTTGTGGTACAAAGTCTAGAATTAGTGAAACACTGTGTGTTTCAGGTATACCTAGACAGCTCTACAGATCAATTTTTGCACTCTAACATAATGTAAAGCAGTTATTACTAGTGACCCACCCACATCATTTAAATGACAGCAGAATAGGATAGCTCATATTAAATGTTAGACACAACTGCTCTTAACGCAATCATAATGCCATAATATGAATTCATTAGTAGTAGATAATTTCTAGTAGCTGTTAACATAGAGTAGCTACGATTACCTACAACTAACGCCTTTAAACACGCTGTGTTAGGAGAACGCTGCCCCGCCCCGCCCGGCCCGGCCCNTGCCCGTGCTGGCGCCGGGCCGGGCCCGGCTCCTGGCGGGAGCTGCGGCTCGGCTGCCTGAGTTTCGCTGTGCTGTTGCCGCGCACCCGGGCACGGGGTCAGTTTAGCGCTGGGCCGGGGACTGGGGAAGGCTTCCCGGGGCTGACAGCACAGTGGCTGAGGTGAAGCGAGGCTTGCTCCGTGATGAAGCAGCTGGCCGTGGGAGCTGGGAAGTCTGGGCTTAAGAAAAGAGAATTTTGGTGTGCCATGAGGAGACGTCAAACAAGTACAGACCGCGAGATGCTGTCAGTGAGGAAGATGGTTTCAGCTATTAGAGAGTAAAATCTGTCTTTTCAGATTGCCCTCGTGATGAGTACCTAGAGGAGCTGTAATATATGGACACTGATTTTGTCTTTAATAGCTCTTTCTTCTAGGGAATGTTAGTGCGATTTCTGATTACACTAGTAGAGTGTCCACAAAGTTACTACGACGACGGGAGGCTTTCTGTAATCGATTATCAATGCAGATTGTACAATAGCTTATTTAAACTGATGAAAAGTAATTCTGTGTTGTGTTGTTGGCATTATGTAATGTGAAATACGAAATTATGCAAGTATAGTCCATTTTATAGTTTGCTGGACGGGGGGTTTGTCTTTACAGGTCTGTGAGTCAAATGTGTGTGGAAAAGTCGCTCATTTTCAGAAGTAACACCCCTTATCCTACAGACATAATTTCTGATCCTGGTGGACATGATCTGCTGTTCTGTGTGCGGCTGGATGACTGTAAGCAATCTTTCTTTTCACACATTCTGTTCACAGATTGCCTCTGCTTAGGGAATATTTTTTTGAACTACAAGTTAAAATTGTTGCTAATTATTTTGGCTGTTACAGTTCTAGAGAGACCACAGTGAATCAGGGTCTGATCACCAAAGACAAAAGAAAGAAAAAGATTATTGCGCTCTTATTAAGGGTAGGGTCTCTGGTTGAGCTCAAATAAATCTTTATCAATTGCTTATGTATCTGAGATACCTTACAAAGTTGGCTATGTGTAGAGCAGCAGATAAGGGTTGACGTTTGAAGTATCCCACTACTATAATTTTCAGAAAGTGTTTTCTTATTGTGTCTTGGATTTTTTATTAAAAATGCTTATTTTCATCCTTTCTTCTCTGCTGGTGATGATTTTTTTTTACTGGCAATCATATATTCCTGTAGGATATGCCACTAATGTTCTTTTCTCTTTCCGCTTTCCACGTTGTACTTCATTTGAGTGATTCAATGTCCAGTTCCTGGCATTCAGTGCAATTGCTGTGGTCTCACATTTGAACACTTACCATTTCCTCTTTGAGTTATTTGTCTGAGAGTTGTGACTCACAGTTCCATCTGCTTCTGACCTAAATTTGAGTATTTTAGGTTGGGAGGGGCTCCGGAGGTTAACAGGTACTACAGCTAGTCAAAACAAGGTTAGCTTTTTGTTACCTTGTCCTGCTTTCAGCTCTTTACAGATGTTGCCTGAGTGTTTTGCATACAGGGATGAACAAAGAAATCATAATACATAGTATGATAGGTAGTAGCTCTAGAACTTTACCCATTCCAATTTTCAGTAGGTCTCACAGTAAAGGTGAATTTAGAAGAGGTTTTAACCGCAGCTTAAAGTGCTGTCAGGCTCCTGGGCATTTCAGCCTGTAACTTGGAATATGAATTTTACCCTTTTCCCACACCACTCATAGTATCCTGAAAATAGGATTAAAAGGATTCTGAATCTTTCATGTTATCCACAGAAAGGATCATCTGTGTCCAGATTTTTTTAGCCATTTAATATTTGAGCCCTGTATCTATCACATGATTAGGCCCACTGCGCAGGCCTAAACATTTGACTGCATGTATATGTTAGTTGTTGCACACCTGGGAACAGAATTCGCTGTTCACGTGGCCTTTTCCTTTTCTGTGCTTGTTGTTGGAAGAACATATGGGGAAGGAAGGATCCTGAAGGATCAAAAAGTTTTCTGGTAGAAACAGGCTTTTCCCTAGTGGCCTTTCCCATGGAAATATAGGAACATGTATATTTTCATCAACTGATAGTGGCAGCAGCTTTTCCACAGTGGTGTGATGAGCTACCACTGCCAGAAATATAATTGAGCCCTAATGAATTATCATGGCCAGTGAAAGTGATGCACAGGTTGACTTCACCTCGTTGAAACCATTGCTAGCAAATTAAATTGTCTGAAATTTTATTTTGCCTTTTTCTACTAGATTTAATAAGATTAAATACCCTTAGTTATCTAAACTTAAGCAGTTCAAATATCTTAAGTTTTGCTGCAGATTTCCTTCCAGTTTTCAGGTATATTTTGCATTATGTAATGTTGTTAACCTGTGGTAGGAACTAATCAGCTTTGATAATGGAAGAGTATGTGAAGCACTGGATCCCAAATCAATTAAATGGCTGTGAGTAGCACAACTGCAAATGTTTTCTTTTTCAATCTCCTTCAAGTGATTATTAAGTGAGCACACCTATTTTTGTGAACCTTGTTGGAGCTTAATATTCCTTTGACTTTTATCTCCTTGAAAGATGTTTTTGACTGCTTAATTAATGATGTATCTGGATATTAAAAAGCTTTTTTTTCTGCTAGCTGTGCTGTACCTCTGAGCATCTGCTTTGCCCTTGAACAGCAGAATTACATTGAGAGCTTAAGGTTCTTTTTTTTCCTGTTCTTTTTTTTTTTTCCCCCAAACCCACTGGATTACGTAAATTGTTTTTGGTACTACTGTAATTGAGGATACTGCTGCTTGTTCCTGTTATCAGTAGGATATGAATCTTCTAAGATGCTTTATTTGGATGTATTGAAAAGTTATTCATATTAGGATGAGTATATGTAGCATGCCTTTAATAATTTGCCATTTTATAACAGTGCTTTGGCAGTACTAATTGAATACATTATAGCATCATGACCGTATTGGATACCACCAGCTCAGGAAGGTATCACTGTAGGATACCAACAGAAAGCTGTTTTTTTAGGATGCCTATTGTCTGTTCTTACTTAATCTTGAGTATTACCAACCTTAATTATTTTCAATCCGTTTAATGTTGCTTTTAGTGAACTCACAAATGGGTCATGCTTTGTAATTAAAATGTCATGTGTGTCAAATCTGGGCATCTCACAGAAGCTACAGCACATATTAAGAAAGCTGTTAAGGAGTCTTCACGCTTTTTGGAAACTCACTTTGTGTATTAATATCTGTTTCTTATGAACCATACTTATTAGTACTAATGAGTAGAAATTAGTACTCATGATCCTGTTTGTAGATCATATTAGCCTATTAGAAGTGTTACTATGGATTAATTAATATAAGGCATCAGCTAACTTACAATTTCTGAAGTTATTCCTTTTAAAAATATTGGCACATTTACTGTTATCTTTTCTAGTAACTTAATATTGGTGAATTTCTTTTTTTTCTGTTTTCAAATTCTAGCAAAGCTAGACTATTTTCAACAGCCACGGGATATCAAAGAATCTGATTTTGTGGAGTTCTTGGAGAAGTATGGCAGTCACTCTTTCTTAGCACCATCACAAGTCCAGCCATCATTCTCTGCTTTTTACCGTGTGAGTTGAAAGAAAATAGCAATCAATTTGCACATATACTTTTACTAAAGCTGTCTGTAAGGACGTCTGATGAGAACAGATTGTACCTGGAAGCCATATTATCATAGGATCGCAGCATAGCCTGAGTTGGATGGGACCCACAAGGATCATTGAGTCCAGCTGCTGGCCCTGCACAGGATGCCCCCGCAATCCCACCCTGAGCCTGAGAGCGTTGTCCAAATGCTCCTTGGGCTCTGTCAGCCTTGGGACTGTGACCATTCCCTGAGGAGCCTGTCAGTGCTCCCCCCCACCCTCTAGGGGAAGAACCCTTTCCTGATATGCAGCCTTAGCTTCCCCTGACACACTTCCAGCAATTTCCTTAGGTCTTGTCCCTCATCACAGAGAGCAGAGATCAGTGTTTGCCCCTCAGGAGGAAGTTGCAGAGTGCAGTGGGATCTCCCCTCAGTCTCCTCCAGACTGAACAAGCCAAGTGACATCAGCTATTCCTTATATGGCTTCCCCTTGACACCTTTCACTGTCTTTGTCACCCTCTTCTGGGTGCTCTGCAGTAGCTTTATGGCTTATGTTGTGGCACCCAAAAGTGCTCTCAGGGCTCAAGGTGAGGCCATGCCAGCATGCAGAGCAGAGTGGAACAACTGCCTCCCTCTAGCAGCTGGTGGTGCTGAGTCAGGTGCCCCCCAGGACATAGGTGGCCCTCCTGGTTACCAGAGCACACTGTTGAACTGTTTATCTCTCAGTACTTTCCATTCCTTAGTGTATAAAAAGTTTCTGGTCAATTTCCTTGTATTTAAGAGGTTGGAGAACCTTTTAGATAAAACTGGGCGTTCACAAAGAACAAATTTGTCTCTTGCCCTTGGCCTTAGTATTCCACAGTAACTTTGTGATCTCTCCAAATTGTCTTTTCAGGCTGGCGATCCAATCCTAATCTACTTTGATTCATCATCTGTATTGAGCATGCTTAGACAGCCAGTAAAAATGGGAGCCAGTGGACTTTGCGTTGATGGAAACCCTGCTGGTTAGTAAAGGAGGAAGAACAGCTTAGAGTGGTTTGCTTCTGTTTTATCTGTTGTCATGTCTTAACTCACCCAGGCTTCCTGGACAGTAAAAGCACAAGCTGTACTCGGATTTTTGCCAACTTGAGCAAGAGCTGCATGACTGACCCTGCCCTAGATGCTGCTTCCTACTACCATGACTTCACTGTGCTAAAGGTGCATTTCTTATTTCTTGCTTTTGTTCAGAATCTTAGTTGTTTGACTTTGCATTGCCTTCCGCTGGGACTTCAGGTAACTGTAAAGCTGAAGGCCATTGGGTATGTCATCCCTGATCTCCCAGTTGTCAAGGCCTTCTTGCTGGGAAACCTGTTAAAAATGTCACGACTGGTGATAATCCTTTGAATCAAACTACTTTCCAATAAATTTACATTATTAGCAAATTCTTAATGTATTTAACAGGTACTTCATTGATTCTTCATAGTTCTAAGGATTTATCTGAAACTCTGACGCATTTTAAACAGGTTGTTTATCAATGATCAACCAAGCAGTACGTGTTCTCAGTAAAGAATTAGGGTGATTTTTTTACATAAAGTGTTATCTCCAAAATCATACTGAAAGACCCCATATTAATATTAGCTCCATTTACCTCCATATCAATTTCTGTACCATGTATCCTGACAATAATTTCAAAGTAACCCCTTCACTGTTCTGGGTGCATCCTACTGGTCTTACTGAATGCTTATATGAAAATGTCTCCTCTCACCTGGTAGAATTTTTCTGGTTTTCCAAGAGAAAACAACATTGTAAATATGAACACTTATTAAGGTGGATGACTCATTTTACCTTTATATTGGAAATCGAAATCTACGTAACTGTAGTAGAGAGTATTCTATTGATCATATTTAATTAATGTTTTCAGGGCTTTTTTTGCCACTGTTGCCAAAATTCAGTTTTTCCTTAACTGGACACTGAAATACTTATTGGTTGCAAAAGATGGAGTTTCAGGAGTGGATCAGAGATGTGATTCTTAAAAGTATCTGCATTCTTCAGGGCATTAGCAGGGCCAAGCTTAAATTTCTTTTGGTATTTTAAAATGTGTTCTGTGGACTATGTCTGTGATTTATAGATTACAAAATGATGACAAGTTTTCACATTTGGAATAAACAAAGTAATTTTGGCAATATAATATTCATTCTCATTTGTAATGATTTTATGGCTTTAGTCACTTGCAAACACAGCAATTTATTTAGCTTTCTATTGATATCGTAGAATGGTTTCTTTATTTTCCCCAGGTTCCAGTTAATGACACCATCGTGCAGTCCATGAAGGTCAGTCTCTTTTGCCAGTGAAAAGAATTTCCGCTTCTGAAGGCAGAATGGGAATGTGCTGTGTCTGAGACAGGATTTTTCTTGACAAAAGTAGGACATTTTGGAAAAAAAAGGGCATAAGTAAGGGTGTATTTTTAAATGAATGGCCACAGACATGAGTAAAGTTAGGCAGGTAGCTTATTTTCTCGGAAAAAGACTGGGGATGTGGAGCACTGTGATGTGCCCCTAGATCACAGCTACAGCAGGGAGGTAAATCTGACTTGGATGGAAAAGCAGCAAAAAAAGAGTAAAAAGTGCACACTCCTTTTAAACAATTACTAATTGTTAATATGCTTACTGTCTCCAGGTAAATGTCACCGTAGTCTCACCACCTGGAGCTCCGCACATGAAAGACAACACATGCATCAATGTTGTTTCTGAGGTATGTGAATCTTCTTTCCTTTCAGTGCATCTGAACACAAGCTTAAGTCATTGCCCTATTACCTTACTCTGTCTCTGCTTATTCTGTAAATTGGACTTTCAGGTGATCTATGAGATAGAATACAGTGGCACAAGTGGGATTCAGAGTGTTTCTGTCCAATTCAAAGTGAGTAACATCTCTGGGAACTCCAGATCCTCTCTGCTGCAGCACTTCACCATACACTTCTGGGTCAGTATCTCCATCCTCCCTGGAATTTTACTGAGTTTGTAGTCCGTAGCTTGTGACTCATTTTTGTACAAAAGAGACCCAAAAAGATTAGAGCAGTGTCACTGTGGTAGTAACAGAACCCTGGGGTGCAGATGGTGGCTGAGGACAGGAGGGGAGGCATTTCTGGTCTCAAGGAAACCATGCTAGTAGAAAAATCCAGGCTCAGCACAAGCATGCAGTCGTTCATTGCACAAATTTCAAGGAGCTGATTATTTTTATATGACTATTTTTGCTCTTGGTTTGGTTTTAGGTGTTTTTTTGTTCGTTTGGGGTTTTTTTGGTTGGTTGGTTTGGTTTTTGGCTTTTTGTCTTTTTTGTTTGTTTTGGGGTTTTTTGTTTTTTGGTTTTGTGGTTTGGTTTGGTTTGTTTGGGGTTTTGGGGGTTTTTGGTTGTGTTTGTTTGTTGGGGTAGAAGGGAAGAGCATGAGATAAGTCAGCAGCATGGCCTTGTGAAGGAAAGGGTTGAAGCTAGGGCTGTGTCTGACGTGTTCAGTGTTTGTGAATGAAGTTGTTCAATTTATTCCAGGTACTTATTTAACTTTGCCTGTGCAACAGGAAAGAAAGTTACTTTGGAGGGGGTGGAAATCTGGGAAATACTAATGTGTGTTAAGTTCACATAAATCATGTTGCTTAGAGGCAATGTAAAATTAGATAAGTGGTGACCTCGGGGGTTGATAAATGTGCCGTGCGACCTTGTTGAAGTAGGCTCTTGCCATACAATCATTTAGAAGTGGAATGGTCCACTAAGAATCAGGGTCAAGGCACGGTTTGTTCTGCAGTTTTTCTTTAGAATTGCCCAGACTGATCTGTTCACTTCCTCAGAAACAAATGTTGAGCAATAGCAATTCATTGTATTGAGAGTTTTCCTGGTATTATCTGCATTTAGTTTTTTACCTCTTGGACTGCAAATGCAATTGGCCAGGTAAGAAAGAAAGAGGCCTTGGAAACAAATAGTTTAAGTAGTGTATAATAATCAGTCATTCAAAAAACAGCTTACAGTTACATTTTTGAGAATGTGAATTTGATATTTGGAGATGAATGGATGTCATTGGTGCTAATGTTTTCCTCTTCTTCTGTTTCTTCCCTTTGCATCTTTGTAGACCAGGACTCCTTCTCATACATTGCCTAGAAGTGGAAACCCTGGCTATATCAGTGAAGCACCACTGTTGATTGCAAATGGTGGTGCTATGCAACATGTATCCTTTTTCTGCTATGAGGTTTTGTTTATCGCTGGTTTTTTTTGACTTCTGGTATTCCACTGTCTGGATTTTTATAGTCCCCTGATAGGAAGAAGGAGAAATATGGGGTGAGTGGATTGTTAAATACAAGATAAGTGTTGTATGTTGGCAGTTTGTACTTTGGTTTGGCTTCTTGATGTGCAGTCTGTCAGATGAGCATATTATGGAGTGAAAGTGATGGAAGCTGTTCACAGTTCCTCAGACACATAGTACAGTTTGGAAGGAATGTGAGAACAGGCTGCAAAATCAGGTAACAACACACTGCAGTCATCCTTCCTGGCAGAAGCTGTGGGCTCACTTAGCATGTTTTTCGGTAGTCTCTCATATAGTGCTGTGTAGTCTAGGTCCTTCCCTGAGATCACAAATGGGTCTCTACAGATCTTTCATATACTCCTAAGAGAACCTGAATATCGGAAAGATGGTGGGCTGCTAGAATAATATGAACAATGTGAAGGTCTTCTGGGACATTTTGAGGCTGTAGTCTGGCAGTATGTCTTGGGCAAGAGTAGAGTTAAGGAGTGAATCTTAAAAAGTGGTTGTTTTGCTGATCTGGATTGTTCTTTTGACAAGGCAAGTGTATGACCACTGATGTGATAAGATGGCTAAATAGCTGTCAGTTTTTCTTATCATGCATTACCTTGCCATATTTTTCTCCTTTCTTATTGCAGAGAGGATTGAAATTGCATCTGTTTAATAGCAATACCTGTTGACTCATAAGAGCAGAAGAAATACTTATTGCAAAGAAAGGATGTTGATAGTGGTTTGGGGTTTTTTTTTTGTCCTGGAAATCCCTTTGGAAAAAGGGTTATTTTCTCGTTTCCAGCCTACCCCCAGTACTGGAAGACAGTAACTGTAGTTACATGCAGCAGAAGTTATACAAGGCTTTTCAGGGGATGAACAGAACAGAAGACTTTGCTATAATTGGGAGTGCTCATTCAACCCAGGCAGAGGAGTGGATGACCATTCTGGTTCAGAATTGCAGCGTGCAGGTAATATGAAGGCAAAATATGGTACTTAACAAAAAAAAAAAAAAACCAGAAAAAACCCCAACAAACCCTGACAGTTTTCCTATCTCTTGAATCCCATTCCTGCTATTTAAATGGGCAAAAAGAGTTTAATACTGAATCCAGTGTTGTATTACATAGTTTTCTGACAGCCTTTTGGAACTGATAGTAGCTAGTTCTTAACTTTCTATTAATTATTATTATAATCCTTTCTGCTTTTTCAAAATAGGGAATATTTTTATAGGGATATTTATATCCTATTATATTACCTAATAAGGTTAAAGTTTGTGAGCCAGTTGTATTGTAATTGTTAGTCTGTGGGTGCTGGCTAAGTGAAATGTGAAATCTAAGTAGTAAAGCTGAGACAAATACTAATTGGAAGTGAGATGACAGTGAGATGGATGTAGCTCCAAAATAGGTGGTTGACCTGACCAGAAGTTATGGAGTTAGTTTTGAAGTGACTGATTCAGGGTCTGTGACCTGTATCATCCAAAACATTAGACTTTGACCATAATGGTCCTTTATCACTTTTAAAATGCTATATTAAGTTGATTGGGGTGTATTTTATTTTCAGGCTGTGAATTGCACTTCCTGTTGTATGGTTCCTGTGACCCTGGAGATACAGATATTGTGGACTAAAGTGGGCCTCCTGTCCAACCCACAAGCTCAAATACTGGGTGCACGGTACTTTTACCGGTGTCACCCCCTCAAGGTATGGAATTAAAAACCCTCCCTCATGCACAGAGGTAATTAAATGGCGTTTACAGGTTATTTAAGAATCATGGAATCAAATGGTCTTGAAACTAAGTAAGTTGAGATTTATTGAATTTTAGCAGTTGTCTGGCTGCAATGGCAGCCTTCCATAGAGGAAGGTTGTTTTGTGGTCTTTTCAGTAATGTTCTCACTCAGTTGCATCACTGGAAAAAGTACCTTCTTTCCAACCCTCAACCACTCTCTGCCACTTAAGGACTCGGTCTTTAAGCTTTCAGTTACGGTTGGTATAAAGTTGTAGTTACGAACATTCAGTGACTCCATGTTTATTTAGTTGTCTCTTAAAGCCTTGATAGGGGATTTGAGTTGAGTAATATTTCAGAGACTCCAGAGGATGCTGATAATCTGTGCAAGAAGATATTTCTGTTCCTCTAGAGCTTCTGAAATTACCAACAGGTAGCTGAGGAAGTGACTAATGCTGATGGCAGCATATTTGAAGAATGGGGGAGGAAGGCTGTAAGCCAGGAAGAGAGTATTCAAGGCCAGGCTGGACAGAGTTCTGAACAACCCGGTCCAGTTGAAGGCATCCTTGCTCATGGCAGAGGGCTTGAATTAGGTGACCTTTAAAGGCCCCTTCCAGCCCAGACCATTCTGTGTTGTCAGCAGGAATGCATCAGCTAACACGTCCACAGAGGAGAATGACTAGTCTTTTTAAAGCATGTGTCAGTAGATCCCATTGTCATTTTTTGTTTTTTGACATCACGTAGTCTTTTGGGCAGTAGATGTATTTCAAGGTTTATATTTCTCTGTAAGGGCTTTAGGGGGAGCAGCTGACACCCACCTGGGCATTTTCATGGCTGTGAGATATGGCATGGAAAGTATCAGTCTGATCTGTTAATACTCCTTGAATTTGAGACTCATTCTAAATGAGATTTTACACACTTGTTTGAATGCATCTCTTGGTACCCCTTTGTTCTCCCTTCTAGCAAAATACATGAAGAGAAGAGGATAAGAGAATGTTAACCATGTAAAACTCGTATTGCCCTGAGGCAAACTGACACCCCTACCCCATGAAAATATTTTT
Source organism: Erpornis zantholeuca (assembly GCA_013400515.1). Lineage (NCBI taxonomy): Eukaryota > Metazoa > Chordata > Aves > Passeriformes > Timaliidae > Erpornis > Erpornis zantholeuca. The sequence continues at coordinate 22,781 of VZTN01025413.1, read as the reverse complement.
TAAATCACCTATTACATGGCTTCATTTAAAAAATTCCTGTCTAAGGAAGAAGACTTGCATTCCTAGTAAAAGTGCAGAGTGCAAATCCCTCAGTAAGAATTGGATTATCAAGAAGAATGAGATTCAGATGTGATTTGCTTGAGCAACCAATGCTGATACTTCAGAGTTTTTATATTAAGGTATATTGCAAAGCAAGTTTCTGGCAGCAGAAAAAACCCATGCCATTAAAATCAGTACTCACTTTATCAGTGACAATCCCCAAATTGGGATTGTTAGTAAAGACATTTCAGCAAAGGACCAGCTTGCTCTGTAGGCAGCAGTTATGTATTGGAGCTATTTGTAAGCATACAAGGCTGCACATTACTTTGAAATTATATCACTTCCCAACTTTAGCCTGCAGATTCTCTGTCTGAGAAGTATCCTCTAGTGCCTTTAATTATTCTTTTGAGAAACCTTTTTTTTATTTAGACCACACTACATCACTGGAAAGTTGACCAAGTAACTCACCAGAAAACAGAGAACTCAGAGAAGACATCCCAATTTCCAGAGAAGGCTAGATTTCACAGTATCAAGTCACAGTTGTACTTAAACTTCCTGGAAATACAGGACATTTTAAAATGATGTAGAGTTCTACAAGAGCACGCTGGAGGTTGCTGGTGGTTGCCTTCTCCCAGGTGTTCTGGAGGGTTTGTGCATGGGGCTTTTTCCCCTGCTCTAATCTCTCGGATTGTAAGGCAGTTTTTGAAGGTCCAGACACTAAATCAGTCATCTTGAGGCTTCTCATTGACTAAGCTGATTTGGCCTATCATGTGTTTAGTCATTGGTAGGAGACCTTATATCCATCAGAAGTGATGGGGAAATTCTACTTGTAACTGCTCGGTAGTGGTAAGTTGTGACAGAAAAGAACGGAGGCCTTAAGAGTTTAGTCCCCTGTTTGATCTTCATTTATCTCTCTCCTTCCTGAAACAACATCCTAAAATGTGAGCAATAATTTTTTTATTGTATTGAGTCTCTGCTTTAATTTATTGGTGTTCTATTGATAGGATTGTACCTTGTGGCAGCTCTTTCTGGTAGTAAGGACTTGTTCAAAGAGCCAGGTTACATTTTCTAAAAATAAAGCTAGCTTTGCATCTGTACTTACTACTAGCTAGCTGATATGTCTTTCCTCTGAGTAGAAGGCTTACTGTAGTAGAGCTTGAGTCACTGCTGCCATTTTGGAGATCTGTAGCATATGATGCACAGTAGCTGCTGATCTTTAATATACCCTCAATTTACCTGCTAAATAGCAATTTTTTAGAGCGGGGTTAGTCCTCTGAAAACTTAAAACACTTAACTCCTGCCATCCCAAAGACATCTTGCTTGTCTTGTCTTCTACAGTGAATCCCCATCAGAAAATTGAGGAGGGGGTATGCCTTTTGTATTAAGACTGCTAAACTCTTTTTGCTTCCCTTCCTGTTGCAGTTTCTAAACATGAGCACAGTACCTGTGACAACTGTCGTTACCTTCACTGACATGACAGATTGGCCAGAACCTCCACGAGGCCAGCCCCAAATGCATTGGAAACTCCCATTTGACATCTTTTTCCCGTTCAAGGCAGCACTGAATGTAGAAAGAAGTTACAGAGGTGATCTGGCTGGGTATTTTTTGTTGATTCTCATAATATCCAGTATTTTCTGCTTTTGAAAATAAATGGAGCCTGTACTTAAAGTTTGGTGAGTGAATTGATATATTCATGATACAATCAAGCTGATGGGCTTTTGTCTTCAGGTTTTTATACCGTGTTTATGATACTTACGTGCCTTCTGTCCTGGATTAAGCCATGAGGACAGCTTGTCCTCTCATATCCCCATTCTCTGTATGTACCATCTGTGAACATCACTGCAGTGACACACTTGAGAAATACAGGGATCCAGAGACATTGCATTAATGAGGGAGAAGGAAGAAGATGTTAAAACAATTAGTCCGTGTTCCCAGAAACCAAGAATGCTGTCTAAACCAAGGAATATGGAGAGAGGAGCAAAGTTCAATCAAAGCATTTTGGAGCTGCTTTCAGTTAACTCCCTCTTGGAGAAGCACCTGATGTTTCTATTTGGAACTAACCAAACATACGAAATACAGGAGCCCTCCCAGCTGGCCTTAATTCTTATTTTATGAGTAGACATGTGTGCCAGTCACCCCTAACCTGTCCTTGTTAGATGATAACCACACCTCTGTGATGCTTTTTGAATTTTGCTTTTCTGTGTCTTTTCAAATACAGATAGGCAATTGAAATGTTAATGGTTTAATCACTATTTACATTAGCAACAGTGTTGCACAAAGCACAGTAATTGTAAATGCCATGTACTCTGAAATACAGTTGAATTTTAGTGGCTTGAATCTTCCTTCCTGATCTTTTTTTTTTTAATCCCCTGGAACAAATGGGCCCGAATATAGTTTTTTGTAGATAAGAAACATTCTCTTGTGGCTCCAGATAGGAACTGAACTGAAAATGATAACCACTAAAATTCTAGTGGCATGTCAGAAAGAGTTGTGAATAGTTCTAAAGCTAAAAAAAATTCTTATTTTAGGAAAATTTGTAGATGTATTATGAGACTGAAGCTTGCTGCAATACCTTACCTCTGGCTCAGTCTCTAGGACCAGGATATAAGTTTACTGTTTTTGAAGTTAAAGGTGTTCTGATTGTCAAGTCTGCCCCATACCATCACACAGGAAATCTACTCAGTTGTTCCAGGAAGCTGTTGGATGAAAGTATATTTTTTATAGCAAAAGATTTATTATTATTTATCCTAAATTCTTCAGATGATGGAAAAATCTGCCCCATCTGATGCCAAGTACTCCAGTGGAATCAGTAAGGGCCAAAAATATCAGAGCCTACTTTTAATAAGAAGTATTTGTTGCTTTTGTACCTATACTGTACCTATGCAAACTGAAAAAAGGGTGCAAAAATAAACTGAAAAACCTGTAATTAGTCAGGATCTCAAAGGAATAACACAAAACTACAACCCATCTAAAAGCTTCTGGATTAATATTGCATATTTATCTTTGTGATTGTTTGCATGGTTTATTAGCTGGGAACAAATTCCATGCAAGTGTCTGCTGCTGCCATTGATTCCTGTTTTGGGGCAGCCCAGCGTGAACACTGAGAGCCGTGTGCATTCCGCTATTACACTATTACTTGTCCTGTTACACAGTACAGCAACAACCTTTGATTTTTAGATAGATGTGGCTTCTCAGTTGTGCCTGTAATACCTTCGAAAAGCTTTTATCAGAACACATTTGTAGTGTGTCCCATGTCCTCTCATGTCCCTAATTTGTGGAATCCAGGAAATTAATTTAGAGGTGACAGTGACGCTGGAGAAACTTCCCAAATGTCATATATCAATGCCAAATGTGTTTGGATAGGGCTTGAATGAAAAGGATCTGGTATCCTTATTTTCTGCATTACTGAGGTAATTCACTTAGGTATGACCACAGAGATACTGTTTACTCTGTGGGCTGCAAATACATGAAGTGCTGTAAGAATGCATCACCTTATATTGTAGTTACCTGCCATACCCCTAACCTGCAACATTTCCTATTTTCTAGCTCATGTTTGACTCCTTTCACATTTTGTCATAGCAAGACATAGAGCTGGAAAGAGCCTTGTCCATAACCTTGAGGACCTTAATTTAGGTCCAGCCTAAATTAAGGCTTATTCAAATTTTAGCCATACAACGGCAATGCTTGTGGCAGTAGAATCTGTAGTTTCCTCTAACTGTGCGATTTCGTGTCTGCTATGTCATGTTGTGTTTTTCCTCCCCTGCCTGATCTGAAATAGTCTCTGTTGCAATTCGGTATCAGCAACGTTACGACAGTGTCACACACAAGGCAGACGCATATGTCAGATGTGCAGGATCGAGTTTTTGTACTCCGTGTCAAAGGGCTGAGACAAAACTCTAATTTCTCTGCTGCCAGCATTCTAGCTAGAGCCATCTTTCCAACATTTCCCTTTTTTGAGGCAGTAGGTCTATTTCTACACTGTCCGAGTGAAGACGCTCTTTACTAGATAATTTTTGAAGTCCGTTCCAAACCTAACCCTCGATTCCTTGGAAGACTTAAATTTTCGATTTCAAAGCAATTGTAGAAGCCGCGGGCGGGGCGGGGAAGCGACGTGACTTGGCGGTGGTTGTGGGAGCGGGGCTGCGACTGCAGAGCCAGGCGGTGAGTGGGGACGTNGCGGCTCGGCTCGGCCCGGCCCGGCTGGGCGGAGGTGGCAGAGGGAGCGCGGGGGTCCCTTCGCGGAGGGGCGGTCCCGTGCTGGGTTGTGCCCGCCTTCCTCTCCCGCGTGGAGAACCGGGAGCGGCCGCTGTGTCTCCCGTGAGAGAAGGTTGAGGGCTCCGGAGGGAAAGGACGAGTGAGCACAGCCTTAGAGCTGCCGGGGTGCACCCGCTCACCGCTGGTCTCTTGGACCCCGCTGACTTTCCAGAGCCGCACAGATTCGGCGTCACTTGTTCTCGGCTGTCTCAGAGCGTTACTGCTGCGGGGAAGGAACGGCAGCGTGAGATGGCAGTTTGATCCCTTGCGAGCACCTTGACAAGAGCTGCACCGGCCTCATCCATCCGGAGATCTGTGAGAGCAGAGCTGTTGCGCCTCTTGGGGTTTCTTTTTCCCTGCTGGTCTCTTGTGCCTACTTTCAAGATTTCAACATGCTCAAAAAAAATATTTGAACTTTCCTGACACTTGCGTGACAGCTAACAGTCGCTCCCTAGGTTTTGACTCCACTTTGTGATAAGCCTGTGTTCTTCACATGGTGTTTCTTCACAGTAGACAGAACAGGATCAGATTAGAGGATTTTTAAGTAACCTCATAGCCTTCTGAAAAGAGTTATTAAACTCTAGGTAACGAAGACTTAAGAAACAAAGCTTAATTGATTTACCAAAATTATTTGCCAACTGTCTCTTTACTATGAAGTCAAGAAGACTTGGGGTTTTTTTTAAATGAAAAATAATTCAAATATTTCTATATGCTTATAAAAATTTTCCACATGCTTACATCTGTGCTGATTCTGTACTCTAAAACTGACGGGTACTTGGAGTGTTTATTCACAGATTTGCTCTTGAGGACACTGAGAAGAAACTTACAAAGGGTTAAAATAAAGTAAAATAAAAAAATAAAGTAAAATAAAAACTGTTCTATAGTAAAGTATTTATGCTTAGTCACTTCAGAAACTATATTACCTTTCCCATATTTGTGTCAGTGAATGTTTTTTGTTGTGTAAACTGCTTTGCTGATTTTTCTTTTTTTTTCTGTATTTCCTTGGTCTTCTAAGGTAATGTTTTGCCAGGGTTCTTACAAAAACTGCGTTCAATAGAAAAGTAAGCATCTTTCAGGCTTAGCTTCAGTAATTCTTCAACTGTTCTTACTGCATATTGTATTACTAGGAATATAAAAGCTATGGTATTTTTACATTTTTCTACAGCATCCAGGGAAGAAAACATCTAAGAGTCACTGTGCATGATACTCTGAAAAGTCAGCTCAAGATGTAGTAAAAAAAAAAAAGCAACCAGAATGGTAGAAATTATCACTTAAAGAATGAAATGCAGAATAGAAGACTATATTACGCCATTATATTAATCCTTTCTTCATCCAAATTTGAGTACTCTGTGCAGTTCTGGACTCTCCCTTGGCTAGCATGTAGCACTGTGTTGGGGCTAATTAGGGAGGTGGAGGAAGAGCAATGGAGATCATTATATATATGAAATAGCCTAGATATAAGGAAAGCAAGAGCATCCTATACTGATGTATTAGTGGCAGTGTAAGGAATTGCTGTGCTTCTCTCTTGCTGGTGCTAATATTCAGCTGTATAGATGAGTGGGTCAGTCTCTGACCAGAATATTACCATGATCAAGCTGTCTTGCCTGGGGACAAGAATTGCAGCTTTGAGCAGAAGGGGTGATGCACCTCTGGTGCTAGAATTGTTCAGGGACAACTTGAGCATGACAGCAGATGGAGGAACGAGGTGGTAGGTGCACTGCAAGTCTGTAAAATCATCAGCGGTATGAAGGTGAATAACCCCAGTCTCCACAAAGCTGGAAACTAGGAGAGTATTCAGCTAGTTTTGATTGCTTTCTCGTCCTACCCACGTACTTTATCTGGGCTTCTGACAGACTGCTGTTCTACCTATGAGTTTTATTTTGTTTTCTTGAGTGATTGGCAGTTGTACAACCTTCATTTGATGGATGTAGGGAAACTAGAACAGAACTGGGATGCTAGCTGTATCATCTTTATCTTAACAGCTGGTGGAACCTGATGTTTTGCTGGTCAGTGCTCAAAACAAGTAGTAGAAGAAAGTAGCAAGATTTGATTGAGGCAAGAGTAAAGAGATGTTAGGAGGAAGGAAATGCTTGAAAGATGCTAATTAATTCTCTCTTGAGGTTTATTAGTGAGGACTCACGCTTAATTAAATTAACCTGTCCTTATATTCCTCACTTAGAAAGCTTGATTAAAGCATGTTTCTGTGCAAGTTTTTTTCCCCCTTTTTTTGTCTTTTTAATTAGCTGGGAAATTAAGTATTTGCATAGAGATGTATTTGTGTTTCTTGCAATTATGTCTGGGCTGCAGGTAGGTGGACTGCAGCATGTGTGCCTAAACATATGGTTATTACTGTCAGGATAGTTCCATGCTTTTTCTTGAAGATGGAACACTTTGTAGGATTACTGAAGTTTCAGTACCTTTAACTGTCTGGAACCACAGTTTTACATTGCTCATTTCTTACTATGCCTGCAAAGTACACTGAGGTAAGTAACTGCTGACCATGTAGGATATCTAGCATTCTCTGCCACTAACAAGGATCCTTCCATAAAAACCACTGGTTTCATGTGACAAATGAAATCAATTATTTATTTTGTATGCATTTTCTCATACCAATTCAACCTCTGTTTCTGAGCATCTGAAAAAGAAAAGCAGCTTCTCAGTATCTGCAATGATTGTGGGGAACCTGTTGCTTTTTATTTGGAAGCACAAAGAAGTTGCACATGCTAAAAATTGGCCAGGTGAGCTTAAAATGAGAGCATTACCATTTCTTGTTAGCTATTCAAAATGAATCACAGAATATTCTGAGTTGGAAGTGACCCACAAGGATCATCAAAGCCCACCTCCTGAAAGGCTTGACTTAATATTAAAAAGGCTTGTCTTAATAAAAAAAAAAATCAACTGCTGTCATATACCTTTAATTACTGTTCTGAGGGTTTTTTTATGACTGAGTGACCAACATTCTGGTGTTGTCATCATTTTTATTCTGCAATCATTCATAATTGGAGTGGGCAGGAGGGGAGAGCGGGGCTTACGTGCACTATGATGATTTAACCAAATTATACTTCTGGCAAAGATCTCCAGATAGTCTTCTAACAAAGTGATCACCTTATTTTTTGTTTGGATTTTTTTTCAGGGAGAAGGATGGGGAGGATTTTGTAGTTTTGGTATTTTTTCTTCTTTTAAGAGGGAGCAGGGGGAGTTGTTTAATTTCCCTTGTTTGGAGAAAGTGATATGTTAACATCAGGTAATTTTGAGTTGTGATATGTTAACATCAGGTAATTTTGAGTTAATTTGTGAGACACTGAAATTTTTCCAAATGTCTTGAACTCTACTTCCCACCACTTGAATATTCTTCATTCTTTGTGACGTTTTCTCCACAATTTTGAGACCTTCATTTAAGATTGTTTCCTGATCCTAGAAGGTGATATGTTAACAATTAAAAAAACAAAACAAAACTAAAAAATAAACAGCCCCCCCAAACAAATAAACAAAAATAGCCCACAGAACAACTCCGTTGCAACAATATGGGAATTGATACTGTTGGAATTTGTTTGAATTCTCATAGGAATGGAACAGGGGTAATAGGGACAGAAAACAGTATAACTAATGTCTGAGTTAAGCTGGGGGACTACTGTGAATTTTGTGGTGTTTTTAAAGATGAAAAACAGTAGATTTACGGTTTCTACCCATAGCAGTGATGAGTGCTTGCAGATGACACTGAGTTGGGCAGGAGTGTTTGAGTGTTGTGCAGGAAGGCTCTGCAGAAGGATCTGGACAGGCTGGATCGATGGGCCAAGGCCAGTGGTATGAAGGTCTACAAGGTGAAGTGCTGGGTCTTGCCCGTGGGTGGCAACAACCCATGGAGTGCTCCAGGCTGGGGGAAGAATGACACGAAGGCGCCCGTCGGGAAAGAGGGTGCTGGTTGACAGTGGCTGAACGTGAGCCCACGTGGTGAAGAACACCAGTGGCATCTGGCTGGTATCAGCCATGGTGTGGCCACATGCCCAGGGTAGTGACCATTCCCCTTTACTGGGCACTGGTGAGGCTGCAGCTTGAATCCTGAAGTCGGTTTTGGGCCTGTAAGAAGTACATTGACGGACTGGAGAGTGTCGAGAGAAGGGAACGGAGCTGGGGAAAGGTCTGGAGCACAAGTGTCATGAGGAGCAGCTGAGGTAGCTGAGGGGGTTCAGCCTGAAGAACAGGAGGCTCAGGAGGGACCTTCTTGCTCTCTACAACTCCCTGACAGGAGGATGCAGCTGGGGGGAGTCTGCCTCTCTTCCCTAGGAGCCAGTGATGGGATGAGACTCCTCAAAAAGCGCCAAGGGAAGTTTAGGTTGGATATTAGGAAAAATGTCTTCACAGAAAGGGTGGTCAGGCACTGGCACCGACTGCTCACAGCAGTGGTAGAGTCACCGTCCCTGGAGGGATCTAAAACAGTCAGCAGTGCCCATGGCAGCTGACAGTGCTCTTCCTGGCTGTGTAGATGGGACACTTAGGGGTGGATTGGCTGTGTCCAAGGCTGCTGCCAGTGGGGATTGGTGGACGTGACGGTGTTAGGCTCATGGTTGGACTCAATGATCTTAAAGGTGTTTTCCAACCTAAATGTGTGCAGTTCACACCTACTGTATGCAGTTCTGCCACTGTAACATAAGGAAGATGCAGAGCTATTGGAGACTATCCAAAAGAGGCCTACAAAGATGGTGAAGGATCTCCAGGGAAAGCCATATGAGAAGCTGCTGAGGACCCTTAGCTTGTTCGGTCTGGAAGAGTCTGAGGGGAGACCTCATAGCATTCTGCAGCTTCCTCCCGAGGGGCACCGGAGGGGCAGGCAACGATCTCTGCTCTCTGTGACCAGGGACAGGATCCAAGGGAACTGCTGGAGCTGCATCAAGGGAGATTTAGGCTGGACATCAGGAAAAGCTTCTTCCCCCCGAGGGTGGTCAGGCCCTGAAACAGGCTCCCCAGGGCAGTGGTCATGGCCCCAAGGCTGACAGAGCTCAAGGCATGTTGAGACACAAAGCCTCAAAGTCTCATGACTCAAAGTCTGAGACATGTGGTGTGATGGTTGGGGCTGTCCTATGTGGGGCCACGAGCTGGACTTGATGATCCTTGTGGGTCTTTTACAGCTCAGGGTATTCTATAGTTCTTAATTATGCTGATTCTCTTAATTTAGAAGTGAATTCAAATGGGAAATGAGAAGTAAGTGGAGAGCAAAGCCAGCACTCTTGCACTTGTGAAGAGGTTTGGGCTGCAGCAGAGAAAAGAAAGTATATCAACGGTATAAGGAGCTAAAGCCACTCTCAGAAGATTGGCTGATTGGATTTCATCTGCTGTCCGCACCAGACAGCAAACGTGTGAGAGAGCGAGGAGAATCCAGGTTACCGGAGGGCCGCTGGGAGAGATGGCTCAGCAGCCTGTGCTTTGGGTAGGGCTGTCTGGACTAGTCTGGGGCTAGACAAAACAGCTGTTAATGCTGTAACTTGCAAAGGCCAGGGTTTTGTGCTGCAACGTGGAGTGGAATTACATCATCTCCCGGGGCAGGCGGGGGGAAGGAGCGCGGGCGGGGGTGGCGAGCCGGCGGTCGGTGACGTGACGTGGCTGCCGCCGCCGCGGCCGCGGATTGGCTGCNGTGCGGAGGGCGCGGGGTGCGCGGGGCTCGGGCGGGGATCCGAAAGCCCCGGGGAGACCCGCGCGGCCCCTCGGCTACCCTTTCGCAGGGAGGCCGCGGCCCTGCCGCCGGTGGTGCTGCGGTACCGCCCCTCTTGTGCTGCAGAACTGATTTATAGAGTGGGTCTGGCGAAATGGGCTAACCCCAAGCTCCTGCGGGTACTGCTCTGTGAGGCACTCGGAAGGGTTCCGAGCCCCAGGAGAAGGTGCCGCTCCGCCGCGCCAGGCAGTGCTGCGAGACCGTACTGTACTGTCGGGATGCGTTCTTGAGAGAAAGGAATCGCATGGTCCTTGCTGCTTTGAATTGGCTCTTCTCTGTGCGTGTACCATCTGCAGAACCCGGGTTAACCTACACGCGACCTGCTCTAAAGACCACTTATTTGAAGTCTTCTTTTATTTATATAGTCAGTTCTTCTGAACTGGCTTCCCTCTGGGAGGGTTTTCAGGGTTAAAGTTTGCACGGAGAGCTGCAGATCGATTTTTTTCCCTTTGCAAAAGTTTCAGTTGGTAAGGTAGTGAAGCAGTTTAAATAGTAGAAGCCTCTGAATGTTACTGAGGACTTAAAATTTGTGTTGTGGTAAAGACTTACTTCGTAGAAATTGTGTGCATTTCCTTTGAACTTAATTTATCTCTGTTTCTGTGTGTGTTTTGCAAAACAGTTCTGTCGATCAGAGTTTGATTTCTAGATTTTTTTCACTCGTGGAATGTCCTAAGGTATTTGCCTTTATATCTGTGAAAATAGTTTATTTCGTTTAATTTAATCGACTCACTGCAAATAATTGTGGACATGCTATGGCTCTGTTGCCAACAGACTGAAAAAACAGTGTTACAGACTGTTGTTCAAGGCACGAGTTTTAAGACTTGAGATCACTGATTGGTTTGGAAGGTAGCTTAAGTTTCTTTACACTGATCTGGAACAGCATCTAAATGTACTGTGTTACTTAACAGCTGTTTTTAAGATAATAAATACATAAAAACTGGGTGATGGTATTGCTTTCTATGAGCAATAATACAAAGATAACTTTCATTATTTAAAGAGGTAATAGGAAAAGGGTGTTTTTAAAGGTCATATTTGGAGAGTAGTTTGGAGGAATTAGGTTTTTCTGGTAGTGAAAAAAAAAATTTTAGGCTGATGCTAGAAGTACCTGAATAATGCATTTGCTTTTGTTGTATTGCTTCCACCAAGTAAGGCAGGAAAGTTTTACTTCTCTTAAATTATTTTTAATTACATACCTTTTTTAGTTTGTTTGTCACTGAATATCAGAACCATTCCAGATATGGAAGTGGTGGAAATGCAAGTGGAATGGAAAATGATGATTGAAATTACCTTTAGTCCTAGATTTAGTGAGAGAAAGGAGTTTGATTAGCCTGAAAGAAAGCCTGTAGTTTACATCATACTGTAAACTGTGCTCTATCTGCGTTTTCTTGGCAGCATCCATTTCCAGATACCTGCTGCTGCTGCTTTGAACTCTCTGTTTTCTTGTTAACTTGGTCTCCTTGCCTTTTCTCACAAGCTAGTTTCAAAAACATGCCATTTTTTCTGATTTTTCCTTCAAAAGATCCACACTGTCTGACACTTGTCACTCTTCATTGTCTGCCTTCTTTTAGCAAAGTTGTCTCTGGCAAAAGGAAACAGGAGACAGTCTTCCAGAAGGACAAGGTTGCTCTTAGTTGCAAGCAGCCTGTAGTGAGAACATGAAGTGGTTCTCCAGCAGGTCAGTAGGAGCAGCCGAGGAGATGGCACAGCTCGATCTGGCCAGTGTAGGCCTGTATTCTGTGACAGTGAAACAGCAAGTGAAGGTTATTACTATAGCAGGCATTGAAGGCCTGGCAGGAGAGGTAACAGGAAGTGTCTGGAGGAGAAACTTCAGGTAGAGTGCCTGTTTCTGTCCCCTGAGAGGCATAGTCTGTAAAGGGAACCAAAGGGTAACGTGCAGTTCCACTCAGGATATTTGTGGTGGAAAGGATTCTGGATAAAGGGCCCAGTGTTTGCCAGCTCATGTCAGGAGTTGGTGGATTTTGAGCATCTCTCTGAGACACAGCTAAGACCCTCTTGAGAAGACAGTGTCTGACAGTAGAGGTCAAGGTGAGCTTCAAGGTGGAAGGCTGAAACATGAGCAGTGGGAGTTGTGCAACTCCAGAGGCAGGCGCATGAGGTGCCTGGTAAGGGTTCAAAGGGGGAATGTCCAGTTAGTAGTGTTCCCCAGCTTCTTTAAGCTTACCCTGTTTTGAGAAGAAAATTCTTGACTACTTGCTTAGTTGCATGATCTGCTCAGAGTCCTTTGTTTGCCTCACCCTGGCAGTGGCCAATATTACCGTAACAGATGAAATGCAGAACTGGAGGGACATTGCAGATTAATATTATTACAATGCCATGCAATGTAAGCTTTACTAGACAACACAGGAGAAACATTATGTGCTGGTGGCTGCCTTGTCTAATGTAGAGGTGTATATTTTGGTAAGGATTATAACGAGGGATAATAATACACTCATCCAGGGTAATGAAGCCCCTTCAAGTGTTCATGTACATGTATGCCAGAACTGTCAGTGCTGTAAATGTCCTGGTATTTGTAATAGCAGTCTCGGAGTGCAGTTACTATAAGGTCTTCTTGTTCTCTTTTCAGTGTTTTTTCTGTACCATAGTTTGTGTGATTTTGTTTGATTTATTTCAGTGGTGCAGGGAAATGAATTGAAAGCAAGTAAAGAAGCAAAGTTTTGTAAAAGGGGAAGGAGAAGTTTTGTGGTTTAAATATTGTCTGGGAGAATTGGATTCTTCATAATCTTGTTTGTTTCCTTGGTGAGACTATGTGCATTTCTTCATCTAGACCTGTCATAGTAAAAGGCTAATTGTGTATCCCTTGTCTGCTGTGTACTTGTAGTAGTGAATTTTAGAGTTAGAAGAATCCTGAGTGTTGGCAGGTTCAGTCAAGGGAAAGTAATGCTAAGGGCTTGGAAATTTATGTCCTTACTTGCACTCATGGATAACATCTCATAATTTGATAGTGCTCAGGGAAATTAATTTCCTATATTGAATAGGGCTGAGATTCATGAGAAGTATCAGAGATGCTCTGTTGTGGGGTGTACAGAGAAGTCTGGATGATACAACCTCTCTCTATATTTTTTTTTTCTTCCAGGCTTCTCCATGAACAAAATTATGACTTTTTTCCATTGTAGGTACATTCAGTTACAGTGTTTTCCCTTCTCAGGGAGCCATGTTTTGTTCTTTACCTTTAATAAAGGTGCCTGGCAGCAGGTAGGGAAGACCTTCAGTTCTTCTATATCATAGTCTGTGTGCAAATTCTGCGAATTGGAGAGTGGGCACGAGGAAATTGTACTAAGATGGTACAGGATAAAGAGGAGTTGGACTGGGGGGGTGGGCAAGGAGAGAAATAGAGATGAAAAGTCATTGATATTTAACCAGTTTTCCCCCTTCCCTTCGTTTTAACTTGCAGATATCCTTGATTTGCAGAAGCCATCTCAAAATGTTGTGTCGAGCTGCTCTGAGCCCTCTTGTCCGTTCCCCTGGATGGTGCTGTGTCTTACCACCACGTGCCATCGCAGCCATTTCCCGTTTATGTATGTATGAGAGAAAGCACACATTTCTAAAGTGTTGGTCAGTATGTGTCTGGGCATGCCTATGCTCTTTCCTATGTTGAAAGTCATCTCATTAACGTCATTCAAAACTTACAACCTCTGAAGTGAACTGCAGTTGAAGCTCTACTTTCTCAATGTTATTTTCTCCCTTAACTCAGTAGTATTCAGCTGGATGTCTGAGTTTGTGTGTTTTTCATTCTGACATGCATTTCAAGGATAAAAAATTAGTTGTTAAAAGGTACTGCTGCTGTAAAAGTTCTTTATTTCAACTTCATACATTCCTGGAAAGCAAGATCGATTATGTCTGCTCCCCCATCTGCGTTTTCAGGTGTCTTGAGTAAAGCATAGAGCAAAACTCAAATTTACTTGGATTAGATTCAAGTGGAAAGATGTATGCAGGAAACCTGAGTGTAAACGTAGGTGCCCTGTAAATAGTTCTTCCCTGAAAACCTAACTTAGCTGTTCAGTGTCTGCTTGATGAATGGTCTGAAATAGAAAAGGCAAGGATAGATAAACTCTATTATATCAAGAGAGTGACTGTTTACCATTGCATGCAAGATTTATTTCCCACTGTGTATTGCAGTTCTCTTTTATTAATAATCATATGAATTAGATGTTAAAATCTTGAAAATTCTAAACTTGTTCTTCATGAGCTACAGCTCTGTTGACTTCTGTATTTGTAATATTTCTAAATATTCCTGATTTTCTGAAGTCAGTAATTTTCACAGTGCTAACTATTAGAAGCTTGTTCCCAAGTATTCACAGTATCCAGCAGTGGAGCAACTCTTGTCACTTCATTGTTGTCACCTAAAGCTGGAGTGATGATTTATCNTTTTTGGGGTTTTTTTTTGTTGTGTTCAGCTCATGTATTTTGAAATTCTACTTCTTTACTCCTGAGAAGCAAGCCTTGTGCAGGCTACATAGAAGGATCTGCAGTGCCAAATACTTAAGTGTCTTTGTTTCCCTTCCTCTAATAAGGAGGTGAAACTGTTGACAGGTATGGGATATAAAACTGGAATGCCTTTAAGCCTACTTGTCCAAAACTTGGACCGGATGGGTATGTCAGTTCCTCCCTAATTGCACGTGGAGCAAGTTAATGGGCTTGCATCTCCCGAAATGTTTTGCATGTGTAACGTGGGAGCTGATTTCACATCACCGTCCCATGTAAAATAACTGAAAAAGATAGATTTATGCAGTCATAGAGCAAGATTAATGATTAGAACTTAAGTGGAAATGAATTGAATTCTCTGCTTGTTCTAGAACTGTTGTCTTTTCCCTTATTTTTCTGGGAAAAAAATTGTTTCTTTTCAGATACTGGTTATCTCTCAACAGCTACCTTCTAAACCCTGAAGCCAAGAGAACTGGAAATAAACTCCTTTCTGGTTATACTGTGTAGGTTAGGCAAATACTAAATAGTAAGGTGTAGGGCTGGAAACAACAGTTAGATTGCTCTCCTTTGGTCAGTCTTTCCTATGTGTTGTAGACCTTATTTACATTCACAAGTATTCCCTCATAAAAATTGGGGCAAATGAAACTCCTCTCTAAATTCCATTTTCTGTTTTTATATGTGGGACATATTAGTGCAGCCTTCACTTATGATTAGTCATTTAAGCTTCTTCAGTGTGTATAATGAACAAAAGATTTATTTAATTAAAGCATTATTAAATGCTTTAAACATAAGTTTTTCTCTTACGTAGCACAATGTTCATTCCTGCCTTTCTCCAGTAACACGAAGAAAAGTCACTTTAACTTATAAATGAATCTGTTTTGTATTACAGAGCACCAAAATTAGAGTTACTGAACACATGAAATAAAATTGGGGAACTCTGGCCATGGCTTAGGATTCACTTTACTGTTTTGCAAAGAAACCTCTGCATTTTCAGATGATACATTGGTTAGTATTGACTAGACTAGAATAGTTGGTTGTAAGACTCTTAGAGTGATCACCTAGTCCCACAGCCTGATGCTTCAGGACTGCCTGAAACTAAAGCATACTCTGGGCATTGCCCAAATGCCTCCTGAACATTGGCAGGCTTGGAGCACAAGCACATCTTCAGGAGGCCTGTTCCAGGGCTTGAACACCATGATGTGACATTGAGTTCGTATGTCTGTCACCCGCCTTTAATTCTCCCTAGTTGAGCAATGTGCAAAAATACCTAGCTTAGAGATGTTGTAAAAGCTGTTTCTTTTTTAACAGTTAAGCTTTCTGTGCTGCTTCAGCCAGAAGAACTCTCTTAACTGTATCTAATGAGGCAAGGCAAAGGAGATTGTTTTCAAAACTAGTCCTTGAGATGTGAGCTATATAGGCTCTTTCACAGTGTCTCAGTTTGGTCTTCTAGATTCCCAGAGTCAGAGCTCTGTGATGCATGGGATTTTGCCTTCTGTACCTTAGGGATAGTTAGCACTGCTCAGGTATTCCTGTTTCTCAGTTTGTTTTGGTGAATTGAAAGCTAGCTTCTCAGTCGCAGTAGCTGAGAAGTGTGTATTGTGGAGGGTTAAAAGTCTGAATGAAACACTTAAAACTGTTTGGTTTTTTTTCTTTTTTTCTTTATCCACAGATCTCCCTTGCCATAACCAAAGATTAAGGAATGAATCCATCCGTTGCTGGAGCAACATTCCATTTATCACTATGCCACTCAGCCGTGCACATGGAAAATCATTTGCACACCGCAGTGAGCTGAAGCATGCAAAGCGGATTGTAGTAAAGCTGGGTAGTGCTGTTGTTACTCGAGGGGATGAGTGTGGCTTGGCCCTTGGGAGGCTGGCTTCTATTGTAGAGCAGGTAATTCTGTGACAGAACATTTGTGCTAACTTCAGGTACTCAGTGACTGTTGGATGCTACAGAAGATTGCAATAAATCATCATAAAATACTCCTAGTTCTTTAAAACAATGTGTTAGCCTTCTCCTTTTCAACCCCCTGCTGCTGTACTATAAACCATGTAATTCAGTAAATTGTTTTTTGAAGGTGTGGTGGGTTGATAGTGACCAGCTAAGCATCCACACAGATTCTTGTTTGCTCCCCTCACCTCTGCCCCATCACCAGTGGGGTTGGGAAGAAAATGGGAAGAGCAAAAGTAAGAAAACTCATGGGTTGAAATAAAGACAGTTTAATAAGTGAAGGAGAGGGGAAGAGAAGTTAGTGGTGGCAATCACTACCTCATGCAAGCAGACCGATTCCCCACTAGTCCATGAGTGGTGGCTACCTTGGAAGACAACCTCCTGTGTTTTGCTATTCTGCAAGTAATTTTATTACTGTGCATGACGTTATATAGTGTGAAAAGTCCCTTTGGCTAGTTTAAGGTCATCTGTCTCAAATGTGTCCTCTGTGAACTTTGTGCCCAGCTGCTGGCATACCTGCTGGCATGGGACATAGTGGGACAAGGAAAGCCTTGATGGCTGTGCAAGTGCTGCTCAGCATGGGGGAAAGAGAAGGCTTTGATGCTGTGCAAGCACTATTTAGCAATAGGCAAAACACTGGAATGTTATCAAAACTGTTCTAGAGCTGAAATCCAAAACAGCTATCATACAGACCCCTGTTAAGAAAGCTAACCCCATCTTTGCCAAACCTGGTATAGAGGGAGATATTTGCACGGTGAGATTTTTATGCAGTAAGACATGGCTGGGACATTAGTTGTCTCTAGTGGGAAGGTGGCACTGAAGTATGTGAACTCTGCAAAACAAGTCAACCCTTTGTCTTGGGGTGGCACCCTTCTTGATCACCTGAGCATTTGCAGAGTTGCTCCAGAGAAAAGCTTGAAACCTCATTACTTGTAGGAAAAACTGATGGGGTCAACCTGTGTATTTCTTCTCCAAAATGAAAGGGTTATCTTGGTGAGCACTGGACATGTCCTTTCTGGGAAGTAAAGTTAACATAATATGTTAAATTCGTGTAAGGCCTGTAGCTTTGGGACTTTGAAAGGAATCTGGCCAGATACATGTAAGGAGGAAGTAATCGAAAGCTTTCTTATTGAGAGTTGGCCTCATCACTTCTAGAATTCAAAGTTGCTGTATAATGGTAGCTTTGGGAGTGGGTGGATTCAAGCATGTTTCTTTCACAAAAGCTGGTATTGTGAAAAGATGGTTTATCAGAATCTGTAGATTGCATGCAGTCCTTGGCATAGCTCCCAAGTGGCTAGGAAGGTGTGCAGAAGCATCTCGAAGGGTGATTGCCTTGCTTTGCACATCCATAGAGAAATCAAAATGATTGTGTCAGCAGGAATTGGTGAGCATCAGGTTATAGTAGCCAGAACTGTCTTGCTCGCACTTGATCATACGACAGGCCCTATTTCTCATTTCCTGTACTTACAGGTCTCCATGCTGCAAAATCAGGGCCGAGAGATGATGATTGTCACCAGTGGGGCTGTAGCTTTTGGAAAGCAGCGGTTGCGTCATGAGATCTTGCTTTCTCAGAGTGTGAGGCAAGCACTTCATTCAGGCCAGAGTCAGCTCAAAGATATGGTGAGAGGCAGGTGGTACTCCTGCTTTCCCCTGAGTGTTGGGTACTACCTGTTCAAGTCATTGCCTGACAGCTGCTCTTTGTCTTTGTAGGCTATTCCAGTCTTGGAGGCCCGAGCCTGTGCAGCAGCTGGGCAGAGTGGACTAATGGCTCTGTATGAGGCCATGTTTACACAGTACAGCATCTGTGCAGCTCAGGTAAGGCTTTCCTTCTTTCCTAGACCGACGTGCTACTTTTGGAGCTTATTAGTGTCACATAAATGGTAGCTTACACATGAGTGCCTTGTTAAATATTTCTGAAAGGGAGTTATCTATCGTCAAGATAAAATGAATATGCTTTTTCTTTTTGAAATTCAGGTGTGTCCTGCTCTTTTATAGAGGGGAGGGTCTGTTAAGATCTCTTCACTTTGGGGTTGGTGGTCCAAAGTGAGGTTTTAAAAGCCACAAGTGACTAAACTGCGACACATTCTGTAAAGCTGATGGAAGTGCACATCCACACTTGAGAACTTGCTGTCCATCTGCCCTTCAAACCTTTCTGACTCGTGGGTGATGGTATCCCTGGCCTGGGTCTTATACCAAAGGCTGCAGCTGTATCAGTTGAACTACTCTTAAACAGGCTTTGTTTATCTTAGATACTCAGAAAATACAGAGGCCTTATTTGTTTAGACACTTCTAACGAATTTAGGAGCCTAATATGAAGTCTTTTTGGAGGAACTTCTTACTGTAATACGATAGAACCGACATGGCCTAATTGTTTATAATAAGCTAATCACTACAGATCGTGCTGGATTGTGATCTTGTTCAAATCTGCAGACAACTATCATTCCTTTGATATAAAAGAATTAATTGCCCATGCCAAAAAACTTAGCATACACATCGATTCCAAATGCTGTTGTAACATTTGAGTGGTGGAGTCATTTGCTTCGTTCTCAAAACAAAACAAAAAAACATCTCTCCAGAGCAGACATTGAGGGGGTTTTTGTCTTAAAACATCAAAAGAAAGGGGTGCTATCTGCACACAGGGGGCAAGATTGTTTCAGAAGCACAAGTGAGTTCTAGTGACCAGAAGAAAAGTCTTGATATAAAGCATCCCTTCTGCTCACTAAAAGTAGGAACATTAGGGTGGGAGGAAAAACTGGAAAGGCAGCATCTTGAGCAATTGAATTGTCTAGGGTCTTAACAGTTATTGTCAGCATCTATGTTCTGATTACAATTTTTTTTTCTAAGTTCATTCTTGGAGTGTGAGACGTATCACCTTGAGATAGGCTATTACAGGCTTCAGTGGAATAAACCTGATAATATTGTGCAAAGAATATTTCTCACTTGTATTCTATATCTTTTAAATATGGTTTTTGTTTCTTTAGTGACCCAAAAGGCCTGACTGCTGTTACGACATGTTAATAGTTAAGTTTATGTAATGTTCTCATAGGAAAGGTGCTAGGCTAAGTAGTTTGTTTCTTCCTGTTAGATTTTAGTCACCAATCTGGATTTCCACGATGAGCAGAAGCGTCGC
>VZTN01025411.1:169837-184087 GCA_013400515.1 Erpornis zantholeuca | reverse complement strand
TTCTTTTGTATTTCTCCTTCCATTCTCAGCTCAAGCTGTTTAGCGCAGAAAGAACTCTTCTTCAAAACAAAATCCAGATTTCAGGATGGGTACAAATTACTGTAATGTCTGAGTGTGTGGGCATCCTTACCACTCCTACTCTGTTCTTGTGAGACTAACAAGAGCTCCCGAATAAAAAGGATTTTGAGGTGCAACAGTAAGTCCAAAGGAGGGACAGGAAGATTATCAGAGGGCTGAAGCCCATCTCCAGTGAAAACAGGCTGTGAGAGTTGGGATTGTTCAGCCTGGAGAAGAGAAGGCTTCAGGGAGACCTTAGAGCAGCCTGCCAGTACCAAAAGGGTATCTAGAAAAAAAGCTGGACAAGGATAAATAGGACGTAAAAAAAGAGGAAATGGCTTTAAACTGAAAGAGGGAAGGATTAGGTATTAGGAAGTGGGAGGGTGGTGAGGAACAAGTTGCCCAGAGAACTTGTGGGTCTGTCCCTGAAATTGTTCAAGGCCAGGTTGGATAGAGCTTTGAGCAACTTGGTCTAGTGAAAGGTGTCCTAGCCCATGCCAGGGGAATTGGAACGGGGTAATCCTTAAGATCTCTTCTAACCCAAACCATTCTTTGAGTCTAGAAAATTATTATTTCTTAACCAGTCATGCACAACACTTGGAAAGACCAGAAAGTATCTGGGTATGTCCAGTAAAGTATACTTATTGCAGCCACCTTCATTTTAGACAGATCTCCATTTTAGCAATTACTTTCCAGTGATGGCCCTGGCTACAAGCCAGTGTCTTCTGCCTCAATATCAGAAAGTTGCACCTTCAAATAAGTGCTGGCAGGCTCAAACTGGCAGATCCCAAAATCACCATCCCTTGCCATCAGACACATTCTCAGCTCCTAATTTATTAAAACCAAGCCTGTTAAACACAAAGTTGGTATAAAACCCCTGCCCAATGAATTAGATCTCACAGTTTGGAAATGGTTAACTTCCTTACCATTGAATTAATGGTTTTCTTTTCTTGGTTTTCTCTGCGTGGCTCACCACCACGCTGGCCATAGAAGAAAACAGGCCTTCTAACATACAGCTATATAAAGGTAGGTTCATCTTCCTCTGACCTTCACACACATGGTAGGCAAGTGTAGACTCAACAACAAAGCTTCTGTGTAGCATGGGGACCAATATGACCACCCCCTAGCATCAGAAGAGGCTACCTGAGCCACTGACTCCATCCTGAGCAGCACACGCGCCCAGACAAGACAATGTCAAAATCCATCTATGCACACACTTAACTCACAGCATGAGCTCCAAACACTCTATGACTAACGCATCACCTCACACAAAATGCTACCAGTCTAAGCCACAAGTCAGGAAGAACCAAAGGCATTACTAATTAAGAACAATACCAGTAACGGGAATTTGTTAGATTAAAAAGCTCATGTGATGTTATGTGATAAACCATGATCCACATTTCAATGCATAGCAAAGAAAGTTTAAAAAATCAGAAAGTAATTCCTAGATTACAAGATCCAGTCGTAAAGTCAGTCCAAGTTTCTCCGTTTTTCTCCACACAAACTCAGCTATCAGCTAGCATTACTACCTTTGCAACTGCAGCTAAGTCCCACTGTCTGTATCACCGCAACCATTGCATCCGAGATGACAAAATGGTCATTCAAGAGAGAAGTGGCCTCCTGAAGTCAGATGTGCAGGGCCACCATTGCTGCTGGCCAGAGGCTCTATGCTTAAATCAGAGACCATCCAAAAACCTTTCTCAGGAGATGCCCCTTCCTATCCAAGGCTGCCACACCAGATGGGTGTACCCGGCAGAGCAAAAGTATCTTTGTAAAAACAGTATTTTGTAAGAATTAGCAGGTGGTATCAGAAGATACAGCATGGCCAATCCACACCCAAAACTCACAGGCTTCTGAAGACCTTTTGCCTGGCTCCTCTCCCAACCCCTATTTTTCCAGTTTACCCTTTCCACAGGGTTTCAATAACAATAAGAGCAAATATTCCTGAGTAGGTTCCATCTTCTGGAGTAACAAGCCATCATATGTTTTTTTTCAGAGATGGAGTAAAAATTTATCATTAATCCATGTGGCACTTTTTCTATGGCAGCTGAAGGAAATTGTTCAAAGTCTCTCTTACTCAGAAATCTCTCAATCCCTTCTGGTCCTTGACCTCATGGTGCTGATGCAAAAAATTTCCACTAGATGGTGTGGGATATGTAGGACATGTAACTCTCCATATTATTAGTAAATACACATTCAATTAATACTATTTCCCCGACTTTCACTTGCAATTCCCTTGCCTTTCAACAGAGAGAATTAGTTTATCAGAAAAGCAAAACACATACCTTAAAAAGCATTAATTCAACCCAGGATGTGTACGCTGGTTTTCCAGGAGGATAAAAGCAGTAACCCTGAAATCCTATTACCCAGTGAATTGCCTTAAAAATTAAGCATGCCTTTTTATTACTTCAAGTACAAAAAAAACCAAAAAAAAAACCAAAAAACCAAAGTTATCCCTTTGGAGAGGAGAAATCTCTCTTCTTCCCCCCCTGCCTTAGGAAGAGAAAACACATTCTCTGCAAACAAGAGAATGCAGAAAACCCTGAAGTTTGGTCAGTCCCATTTCAGCCCACACCTGAAGGGCTATTCTGCTTTGAAGATGTGACTTTCTTACTTATGGAATCTTCTACCAGGGACCTGACACTACGAGTTCTCTGGCCCCTCGCTGTGGCAATACAGCACCCACGGTGCTCCATCCCACAGAGCTGTGACACTGGGATCTGGAGAAAGGGGGGAGGAAATTAATTATCGGAACTGCTACGCACATTTCAACACTTATTCTTTTGTAAGAATTAGTCTCAGATGATCTACACAGTTATCACCAAGGACTCGATAAGGCTTGGGTACGATACAACTGTTAATTAAGACATAATTTCTTCAGAAAAGCTGCACTATTGAGTGAGAAGGAATGAACTCAGCCTGACTCTTGGATCACCGAATGAATTTGCAGAGTTCAGAATAAATGATAATAATTAAAAAGAGAAAAATCATAATCCTCACATATCTTTAACCTTGGCACATATTAAAACAGAAACCATAAAGACAAAAAAGCTATTAAATCCTAGAGATATTTTTAGGCAATTTTCCATGCTGAATTGCATGTTAAGTCAATAATACACTGTTGAAAAAATTCTAAGCAAGCACACATGATCTAAAGCAGAAATTGATTAATTTCTCCCAGACTAATAATCAGAAATAACAGAACAAAGTGCCACAAGGGAAAGAAGTGACAAAGAAAGCCACCACTGGGCAGAGCCCCACAGACAGAGCAGTTATACTGCATTCCAAATGACTTTGATGGTTCGCTCCCAATCAGTCAAAGTAAAACAGTTTTTTTGGAGGGGAGGATTTTTAAATTTTAATTTAGCTTCACAAACCCTTAGGGTCAACTTGCAAATAACAGGCAGCTATGAGGAAAATCCAGCTTGAACGTGCTCCCACAGGAAGCTCCCATTCAACTGGAATGACTTGCTGGCACCAAATTCCCCTCCTGCCCACAGACAGCCAACAGCATTTTTTCCCCAACGAAAGGGAAGATACCAACCAGTCAGTCCTAAAAGACTAGGCCTGAATCTCACAGGCTCTGACCATCCAAAAAAACCCTCCCACAATTTATCAACTTTTCGAGAAAGGAAATCATTTAATTGTTCCCAGATTCCAGACATAAATTTAATGATGCAAGAACATTGAAAAGGAAAAAGTAACCACCTGGGAATGAAAAGATAGCCAGAAGATAGGATTGCTCATAAAATAACCAGCAATCATCACGTAAAAAGACCAGAAAAAAAAAGGTCCTGCGAGAAGAATATATGATTTTAAAACTTCTTTCCAACATTTAACTGGGATATTAATTACAATTTAGGACCAAAAAGAAAAAGAAAAGAAAAAAGAATAACTATCTCAGAAATACTACATCAAAATTCAAAGTTTCGACAAAACCATCAATGCAAATTATCTGTGTAACACAAGTAAACATACAATACAAGATGAATGCTGAAACAATTAACACATATTTAAAAATGTTGTCTTCCCCACTCTGCAAACAAATATGTTAGTATTGTAAAAAAGGTGAAAAAAAGAGGAAAAAAAAAAGAAGAAAAAAGAAGTTCAATTAAATAAAGTTTAAGGGTGACAAAACAGAATAAAATTTAAAACAATCAAAGACAATTCTTCTATTTCACCACAGTGTAAATGTGAAACAAAATTGGGTGACTGATAGACTGCTACATAAGATAATGCATTATATTACCTCTGAGCAGTAACAAACTGTAGTACCTCTTTCCAAGCTTGAAAGTGCAGAGACAATACTGAATTAAGTGTGAATTATATAAACATTTGACAATTTTTATTACATAAACACAGGAAAATATACTTAGGATGTATACTTATAAAGTATACTTAGGATGCTGATAGAATCACACACAAAATGTGCCACTTTTTTAATGTGTTTTACAACATTTTAATGATTGTTAGAAAATATTTCCTCGCAATTAAACTAATTGAGCTCTTTTTTTCCATAGAAGAGGTGTTAAGAACGTAATTGTCAGAGTTTTCCTCTCCTACTACTGCTCCTGTTCATAGAAGTTTTTTATTTTTGGGCGGAGCTCTTTGTCTTCCCTTTCTGACATCCCCTCGATTCCCAACTCTCTTACTCTTGAGTGTCTTCTCAGAACAGAAACAGTGAGTTCAGTTTTTTCCTTCCTCAGACAGCTACTTTTTCCCTTGCAGCTTCCCCACAGAGATGCCCAGCCTTAGAAAGCAGTTCCTTAGGAATCTCACAACAACTTTGTATTTTAGAACTATTTGGGAACCAAGTTTGAGGGTCTTTCATTATTACTTTATAACTCATTGCCAAGTAGGCCAGTTGCAGACTCAAATGGAGAGGTCATTCAGCTTTATTTTTAAAAGTCCATGACAAAACAGTAATACTTATGGAGCAAGACTATCTGGCAGCAGATGCACAGAATTACTTTATCAGGAGTTCTTGTCAAAAACTGTCTGGAGTTTGTGATTTTATATGCTTTTAGAATTAACTATCATAAAACAGGTAGCTGAGAAAAAAAAAGTGTTACTCGCTTATTCCACTTCAACAAAAACCCTGTGGGAAAAGTTTGCTCAGTATTCTCATAAATTATTACAAGGAATTTTCCAAGAAGGGGGAAGAAAGGGGGAGGGAGGGCCAAAAAAGCCATTTCATAATAAACTGGATTTGCACATCTGCAGACATAATCCATACCTGCCTCAGAAGGGGTGATGTAATGCAGTCACCCCAAAACCACCTCTTCCTTACTGCCAGGTTGTGGCATGCGCTGGCTATGAGAAAGGCATCCTAAAAAGCCATCAACAAGTGGGTTACAGCTGTCACTCCTGTACTAAAGTGTGCTAACAGGGAAATTCAGGAACAGCAACCACTATTTTTACCCTCCTGTGTGGTATCCTATAGCATCAATCAAGTTTCGCCTGTCTTTGCTTCTGTCAAAGCCAATAGAGAACCTTCTCAAGGGCTTCTCCTATGTCCCTGAGTCTTGCTGTCATTTATCAGGGACATCAGTTACAACCAACTTCCTACTACTCTATCGACACAAAGGTTTCCAGGATCAACCCCATCTATGTGACCACTGATCCTCTAGTTTCAGCTAATCACAATTATTCCTAGAAAAACACAGTAGTTTGTCCAGAAAAAACAGTAGATACATTTCTATCTTTAGAAAATCACATGTTTAAAAAAAAGAGAGGTGAGATGACATTTCAGGGTAGCCTATGACCTTTTAGCTTTTAAACTTTCCATGTAATGGAAATTGCATTTTCAAGGGCCAGTCCCTGACACCATGGCTGGAATGAAAGCAGAGGACAACATCCAACCCATAACACTAACACTGAACACACGAGCACCATTAGAGAACATGGGGGAACAGATTCTCAGGAACTCTGAGAACAGAAAAAGAGATTACAGTGATTACTTGATACATAGAACAGCCAAGAGAGACATAAAACAGCCTCATGCAACATGGAGAGGAGAAGCATAAGAGACTAGTATGCAGGAGCAGACAACAAAGCTTTAGACAGTAAAAGAACAGGTTTTAAAAAATCTATACATGTTACTCTGTAAAGGACTTAATCAGTGCAAAACATTATGCTACATTTCCTTCTTCCTATACCAGCAGACCACTTACAATATGTTATGAAAAGATATGATACCTAAAATCATCGACTTAATTAATTCTTCCATAAATCAAGGGAAAACCATATCCACAGAAATACAGCTGACACAGAAAGGAAACATCAGCAGACTTGTTCAGTGTTAGTCTGGAGCATCACATCAGCAGACTTGACCCAGCCTGGGGGCCAAGGCAGCAGTTTCAAACACAGTCCCTTCCCAAAGCTCCATTCTGGGCCAGTGCCCATCTGCTGTCTCTGAAGCTCATGAAGCCCTGTGCCCCCAGGTCTGGCCCATTTATACCCCAAAGGAGCTAACCTCTTGCTGACTGGGAACAACTGGTTAGCTGCAGGAATGAGGGCTGGTTTTTCCAGGCCACACTGAGCTCTAACCAGCTGCTGGAGTTCACACCAATGCCGTGATACTGCATGCTAGCTCAGGTGTAACCTACAGGACCAGCTTCAAGTCTGAGCTAACACGAAGCTGCACCTCATATTGTGATTTACTTTGCTGAGGTCTGGGCAAGCCTTGGGGGTGCCACAGCACCAAGACAATTATAGCAACTGGAGAAAGAGCAACTCACTAATCAAGACCAGTATCCTCTTTTCCTCTTTCTCTTCAGAACTATATTTATCTCCTTTTAAATTATCTGCTGAGTTCCATATTACAAGCACTTAATATATTTTGCCCTGACACCCACACCCTCATTACAAAGCTACCCCTAGTACTTTTTTTTAGAGACATTCTTTTCCATTTCTATTTAAAAATGTCACTCATACAATGAGTGCAATGCAATGTTCTTTTCTCCAAAATGTCTCCCTTTGCTTCAGATACGCATTCCAGATATGTACTATTCCNGGGGGGGGAATTGACTTCAATATTAAAGCCACTTTTTCATTCGAGCAGCCCAGCAGACTTAGATAAAATTAGAATCGGATTAATGCAGTCTGTCTTTTCCAAACCCAAAACATTACATGCATGTTTGTATGTACCTTTCCATGCATTTTAACTTGCAAGAACTTAATCCAAGCCTGTTTACTGGAGCCAGCTGTTTTAATGGCCTCATTACTTACCCAAACCCGAATCTCAATAAAGCTGGGGAAGCTGCCAAAGGATTTGGCTGAACCTCTTACAAAGCCCCATGACAAATGGTAACTATGACTTTACTATTTCAGTGATAGGAAGGTCTGGTTGAATTCTCCAGTTCTGGATGATTAAAGAAGAGTGGCAAGTTTCTGCTTTCCACCCACCATTAACAAGAAGATTGTGACTGCTTGGACATTCAGGCATTTCCTGAATGTGCAGTGCATACCCTGTCACCTCTAGGCTCAGACCCTGGAATTCTTGGTGAATCAGGCAAAACCCCCAGGGTGTATTCAAACACCAGAATACCTGCTGCCTGTTACCTTCCTGAAACAAGATCTTCAACCTCTGAACTTTGCAATCAGCAAGACACTCCTGGTTTTCTACCACAACAGGGAAGACACTCACCCAGATCACTGCAGCACAGAGGAGTGTCAATAGAGGCCACAGAGAGCCCCAAAGGTGCTCCCTCAGAGTTCAAGCTCACTTCCATGACACCTGAAGCTGACTGGTTCACTTCAAGAATGCAGATAATCAGGTTTCTGAGCAGACAAATGGAAATGTCTGAAGTTCTCCAGGAAACCCCAGGATGGAGTGCTTCTGAGAGAAGGTATCTGCTTTAGTGCCTGCTTCCATGAAGTCAGTTGTTTTGCAGTGACCATTAGTGAATTTCAGTGAAGAATTAACCCTACCCTGACGCTGAACTGAAAAAGACTGGTTTTTGTTTTAATTATTTATTGATATTTTATGAGAAAGAAGGAGAATTACATATGAGAATAAAGAAGTTCAAGTTACTTGGCAGTATCAATTTTCTCCATTTCTGATTTTAGAAAATAGTAATCTCCACTTAATTGCACTAGAAGGAGCCCAAATTGTGACAGCTTTGGCCTAAAACTTTATTCTGAGCCTTGTCTAAAATGAAGCCTGGTGTGCACTGCCTGCGTCTCTGCAGCCTTCTGTTTGCTGGCCCTATCACTGTCTTTCCATCACTTCTGACATGTTAGTTAAAGTGTTGCAATAATAATAAGCAAGACAATGTGGCATGGGAGAGAACAACAACAGAGACACTTAAAAAGCCATGCATGAGGCAAGGGATATTTGAAAGAGCAGGAAAATAAGAAACTGCTTCTGTGCAGAACTGCTGCTACTGTAAGACTGCATGTAACTATCACAAAATACAAAAGACACACAGACTCCCCTGAGATGGTTTCTACAAATAAATTTCTCCTTCACCTCCAAAAAGTATTTCGCTGACAGCTTTTCAACTGCCTGACATTTCAAGCTTTTCCTGTTACCTCAAAGAAATGACATCTCTGAGCTCCTAGATATGATCTACATCACCGAGAAAGATTCTGTTAAACATTAAAACATTTAAATGGTCTAAAAAAATCGCTTCTATATGATAGTTAGGGTTTCTCTGATCCCGAGTTTTACTCACCATAACACTGAAAAACAACTGTGCTCAACAGCAGCTGTACACTAAGGGGAGCCCCAGCTCTCCTCACCACCAGCTCAGGAGCCAGGAATAGGCTCCCAGCACGGGCAAGCCTAAATGAAGTGAAATGAAAAGTTCACTGTTTCAAGATTTCCTGTAACACCAGCAAGTCATCCTGGAAGTTTTGCTACTGACCACAAGTGAAAAAGGTCTCCTCACACTTACTCTTCAGCAATGTGGAAATCATTCAATCCACAGGATGCATCCGGACCATGTGGAGCCAATGAAGAGAGGCAGCACCCCTCGAGGTCAGGCACTCACATTCATGCAACGGGACACAATGCAGAAGTAAATACAAATGGAGTTTAAAGCATTAGAGAAGGTGAGGAGAAATTAATTCTCTGCACAGAGATGACTAAAGAGCTGCAATCGTACAAGAGGTCTTCTCTTTCTCACTGCACCATGTCGTAAGTGACTCTTCCCACCCCTCTCCCTTCTCACCAGACTAAGGCTGCCCAGAATACACTACTCCAGCCTTTATTAAAGATAAAATCAAAACCATCCTTCCTAGCACAGATCAACAGCTAAAGAAATTACCTCAACAATATTTTCAAGTTCCCAGCAGTATCCAACTCAGTTTTTATGGCCCATTACTCGGGTATCTCACTAACTATGTCATGTTGTTTCTTTCATATCTATCAACTATTCATGTTCCAAGGAATGTTAACCTTAAAAAAAAAAAAAAAAAGTAGCAACATTTACACTTTTCCTTCCCAGAGTGCCTTCAGACACTTGGCTAGAATTCAAACTTTGAATTCAGTGCTCTTAATTGTGGGGTGCTTTCCTATCAGGCTCTCATATTAGATTGCTGGCGCCTACCAACTCATAAATTTGTCTCTACTTTTTTAGTATGTTTCACACATCTTGTTTTAGCAAAGGTTCAAAAGTTCAGTAGAAAAATACTACTGCTAATCTCTCTGTTTGCTGAAAAGTCTTATGACAGATAATGTCAAGAAATTTAACACAATTATGACAACTAAATTACACAGCACTACATAGATCTCGTAAGGTTAGAGAAAACATTGTAAGTAATTAACTGTTGTTAAGAGGTTTACACTGCCTCACCAACACATACTGAGACCTAAATCTGAACTGCTAATAAGTGCATCAGAAAATTTTGTAAGGAGTCAGACTGAACTACACCCTGGCAGGATATCACTTAGTTTGCTTATTGCTTTCCTGATTGATAAAGGAGAATTAATAGCTGATTCTTTACTAATCTATGCACCCTGGAGGACTTTGTAAAAAATTTTTCCATAGTACAAGAAGCCTATTTCTCCCTCTGCCCCATCAACTTCCACCAACAAAGGCACAGAGAGACAATTCTAAAATACCTTTCCTTGGAGAAGATGAAAGTGTGGAGGGAAGCAAGCACAAGGTTACAATCAGTGCTTGGAAGAAGTGATTTTTCTGTCAAGTGGGATGGAATATGCCACCTGGAACAAAGGTACTTTCGGTGTACACAGAAAAGTGTACAATGCATGGGAAAATGGAATAGAAAGAAAGAAATCATCATTTAATGGACAACGATTAACCTTCACAGGTATTTTAAAGTGTTCTTGATTTACAAAATTGAGTATGTGAATAAATTTACCAAAAAATGAACTAATTAATAAAATATACTCATAAAAATAAAATGGCTGTCTTTACTGGATTTTTTCTTTCATTAAATGCCGGATATTATATGAATACTAGTCAATATTACTTTTCCCTCCTACTTCTTGCAAGGCATCTGTGCAAGGATATTGAACAAAGAGTACCACCAAAAAAATTCTTAATTTAATTAGGAAACACATTCAAGCACCAATATCAATAATTCTCTATAACCAAATTCTCCCTTTTATACTGGGCTAAAAGAAAATCACTTCTGTTGACAGAAAATATTTATTTTTAAATTCCAAACTAATGTGAACCATCCTAGCACTTGTATCTCTGCAACTCTATGAGCAACAGACTCAGGCTGGTAACAGTCGAGTGGTTTCCAACTCACACTCCTTCAAAAATTACCATCAGCATGTACAAATGTCCTGCTGTTTCCTGGTGATGTAACTGCTTAAATAGGAGCCTACAGTACAGGCCAGACAATGACAAGTGCCAGTTAAAATAGAAAATAGGACAAACCAACCAATTCTCCTAGGATAAAAAAGAAGTTGTTATCTCTTATTAATTAAGATGTGATGGATGTTGTTTGTTTGTTGCCTTTGTTTTTTAATGGATTGGGATTGCATTTCCAGTTTTTGGTAGCAGAGGGGCTACAGGGATGGCTTCTGTGAGAAACTACCAGAAGCTTCCCCCATGTCCAACAGAGCCAATTCCAGCCAGCTCCAGGATGGACCTGCCTCTGGCTAGGGCTGAGCCCATCAGTGATGGTGGTGGCATCCCTGGGGAAATAAATTCACAGAAACTGCTTGGAGTAACAGCAGCCCCAAGAGGAGTGAATATGTAAGAGAAACAACTCTGCAGACACCAAGGTCAGTGAAGAAAGAGAGGGAGGAGGTGCTGCAGGTGCCAGAGCTGAGATTCCCCTGCAGCCTGTGGAGGACCCACCCTGGAGCAGGTGGATTCCCAAAGGAGGCTCTAAGTCCATGGGAAGACCACCCTGGAGTGGGGACTGGCAGGATAGTAGAGAGAGGGGTTCATGCTAAAGGTTTTCTGACAGGACTTGTTATCCTGTAAGGGACCTATGCTGGAGCAGCCTCTTCCTGAAGGACTGCACCCTTGGAAGGGACCCATGCTGGAGCAGTTTGGGAAGAGCTGTGGCCCCTAGGAAGGACTCACACTAGAGAAGTCTATGGAAGACTGTCTCCTGTGGGAGGGACCCCCCACTGGAGCAGGGGAAGAGTGGGAGGAGTCCTCTTCCTGAGGAGGAAGGAAGGCTAGAGACAGCGTGGGATGAGCTGACTACAGCCCCCATTCCATACCTCCCTGTGCTGCTGGGGGAAGGAGGTAGAGAAAATGGGGAGGGAAGTTGACCCCAGGAAGAAGAGATGGAGGGATGGGGGGATGGGGGGAAGGTATTTTAAGATTTAGGTTTTATTTCTCATTACCTTGCTCTAATTTATTACCTACCAAATCAAACTAATTTTCCCAAGTTGGGTTTTACCCATCAGCTGGTGAGTGATCTCTCCCTGACCTTATCTCTACTCATGATCTTCCATTATATTTTCTCTCCCCTTCCTAGCTGAGGAGGGGAGTGATAGGAGAGATTCTGGTGCATACCTGTGTCCAACCAGGGTCAACCCACCACATAAAGTCCAGTCTTTTAACTGGAAAAACACTATGAGAGTGGGTTTGCACCAACATTTTAAAGTTCCCCAGAAATCTTACAAAAGTAATGGGAACAAAAAACCCTCACAAAAATGTTTTTAATAATTTTAAATTTATTATATTCCCTCCTAGAACAACAAAATTGAAATCATGCTTAGGGCCTATCGAAAGACAGATGGGTAATCATTCATTTTCAGAACAACATGGAAAATCAGTGTCACTAATATGTTTCCTCATTCACTGAAAGAAACTGAAGTTGAACATTAGGTTGTAAGTCTTTTCAGTAGTGCAAATACAACTTTAATAAAGTTGTCAATGACTCTTCATACAATTATTATACAATATCTGCAGTTATTAAAACAGCAGTTTCAAGTAAGAGAAAATGACCTTGATTAGTTACTGCTTGATGAGCTACTGATGAAAACAAAGTTCATTAACCTAATGCATTCACCTCAAAAAAAGGAAGTACACACATATTTGCAACAGTGACAGAAGTGATATAGTTTGACTGAAATAAGGAAACACAATGACAGTACTGACAGTACTTAGTACTCACTCAGTAAAATCACTATCACAGCAAAAGTTACTGAATGTCAGAGAAAGATCAAGTGCTAAAGCCAAAAGCATACACACAGTTCAAAAAATCTGGAAAACAATCAAAAAGTGCTTAGGGGATGTAAAACAAGCCATTAGAAAAGATAACATGTATATTAGGATGAACTGAAAGACCATCAGTTTCTAAATGAGAGTTTTGATAATTTTCAAGTCACAGGCAAACAACATCCTGAAGGAAAGCAATTGTTTTGTGCTGGAAGTGGTGGAAACAATTATCAGTGGTGCCTCGGCTCTGCAGCTGTAGGATGTGCTACGTTCTTATTCACAGCCTTAAACACAAAGGATTAAAGAAACAGGAAAAGACAAAACTCCAGCACCAGGCAGATATCTCTGAGTTAGTAAATTAAGCAATTTGTTCTGTGATCACAAGGACAGCCAGTGTCTGCAGAAACTCAGTTTTAGACTGAAGAGAGTAGCTGGCCTTTCATCTGCAAATTAAGCAGTATTGTGCTGCCACATCTAAAAGACATTAAGTAGTGCCAAATCTCATTTGAGATGGTTCATCCTTTGCCTTTCTCCATGGAAATGCCATCCAATCTGAGTCACAGTCCTGTGCTTCTAGGACACTGCTGTGTGTGCACATAACCAGTTCTATTCACCCAGCACAGCCAACAGGAGCAGCTGCTCCAGAGCCACCAGCAGAGACTGCCCTGGTGCTCTGCATCCTGTATCCATGACTGTCAGCAGTTCCTCCAAACACAGCCCTGAGCTCCACCTCCACTGTGGATCTCCCATTGTAAAAGCAAAACAGAAATGAAAAAGCCACTCACAGACCCACCCTTTCCCACAAACCATTCAAGCATTTCTACTTTAGGGAATACAAGTTCTTTTTTTCTCCAGAAAGTCTTTTCAGCCCACCTGTGAACAGAAGCAAACATTGTAGACATATCAAGGTGAAAACTAAGCATAAATATGACAACTGATCAAAGTCTTTCCAAATTTAAGGTTGTTCTTTTCACACCTGGAAAATTAAATCCTTTGGGATGGAAAGGTTTCTACACCCTATAGCAGCTCATGTTTGGCCTACCTATGCCTCCACAAAATGCATCTTCATGAGCTTTTATTGACTTTTTTAAAGCATCTAAAGAGGGTACTAAAAGTATCTAATTTTCTCAGGTTGTATGATATGATTAGCTCTCCATCAAAATACAAACTAAAGTATAAAAGAAGGAAGTCTCACCATGTGCTCCAGAGGTACACAATGATAGAAGTTTCTGATCAATGTAAGGAGTCAATGAGCAGTTTCTGGATCACCCTGTCTCCCTCTCCCATTCCTGTACTTCCTCCTACACTTGCACTGCTCTTAAATAGGACAGATGCTCCTAGGAATCCCATGAGAAGTTGTTAATATTATACAGTTAATTATTTACAACATCTGGTAATAACAGTACTCATTTGAAGTCAGCAGCTGCTGGCAGAAGTCAGATGACAAAGCCATTGGCCTCTGCATGACATCATCTGCTTCTGCCCTGCTTCTTCAGTGGGTGGGGTGAGTCCTGCCTATGCTCAAGCAACAGCCTTGCTCTGATGTTGTCTACAGAAGTATTAATTCACTTTAAAACTCTGATACAATTTT
>VZTN01025411.1:123248-169790 GCA_013400515.1 Erpornis zantholeuca | reverse complement strand
TTTTTTCTTTTTTTTTCTTTCCTGGTTAGAAAACCAGGAGGGTTAGGCAGAAAATCTGCCCAAAAGTAGCATCTGTGTAGTCACAGCTGGGGAGAGAGCAAGGACTCTGCCAAGCAGGGAACAGCTAAGGAGAGAAAGTCAGAGCAAGTTCAGCAGGGCTTGCCAGCCAGGTGATCCCACTGAACCACTGCTTTGCAACCAACCACAACCAGAAGGACAGTTACAGCAGGGAACCATAGAAGCACAAGCACATGTCAGTATCTTCAGACCAAAGCACTGTTGCACCCCTGGGTTACTGATGGCCCATCCACCTCCTTACCACCATCTCCTCCTGTTGATACCAGTCATTCCCAGCACCTCCCCTGGAGCAGGGACCTCTTCCTCTACATATTTTTAATACACCTCTATTTCTCTATGTCTGCTAATTTTTCCACTTGCAGCTGTCCATCCTCTCACTGACTGACATGTTGCTGTTTATACAGCACTGGTGTTTGGAAACAGGCACCTACTCGCTTCCTTTCATTATTCAGGCAGGCAGTCTGACACCCTGCCTACGACTTTCCTCAGGAAAAGGAAGGAAGATTTATGCTGAAGATTATTCAGCTTTTAGTGTGTGTTATAAATTGCCTGCCATGTCCCAAAGAATGCCAAGCCCTAGTAATAAAGACACTGTTGGTGTGATGCCCCATCAATTGACATGGGAAAGACTTTCCTTTAGGTTTCACAACAGGACAGGACCTTGAAAGGCCCTCAAAGACTTTGCATGTTTCTATAAGCTCCTTATACTGCTCAAGGACTCCAAAATATAAAAAACAAGCACCTATTTACATTCATGAAAACCTGTCCTGGAAGCAGAACCAGACACAGAAGCCCAGATTGCAGGTGGCACCATCCTTTGATGAGAACAGATCCAAGCAGGACTTTGGGAATAGATCTAGTTCATAGGAAAGTTTTGCTGTCATGCAGATTCAAAATGCCATTTCTGATCTCCCAGGACTGGAGAAAGAGCACAACCCAGCTGTCATAGGGCAATGCAGATCCAGGTCACTGTGTAGTGGCATCATGCACTACTTGATCTGCTTTTGCACCCCCAGGGAACTGGCAGAACAAACTGTAGGATCCCACAGACTGCAGAGTGAGGTTTCTTATCTTCCCTCTCTCTGTGGCCCCTTGGAAAAGGACAAGACCAAAAACCCCTCACAGCACATAGTGCTGAAAAGCTCCAGCTCCTTTTGAAGAAGATGTTCTTAGCACAGTCCCAGCTAAACCTTCCCAGTAGCAGCCTCATTTGTACATACGTACAGACACATAAACACCACAGCTGCAGCCACTGAACTGGTGGCCGGTAATTCCTCAAGAAGACAGGTGGACCCCTGCTGAGAAACAAAACTCATTGCTCCTGAGCATGTATTTTGGGTTCTAAATCTCTCTCATTCAAAGCCTTTGTCTACTCTGCAGTTCAGTCATTTCAATAGCTCACGAAAATATCTAATAAGAAGTATCAAGAGATGTTTCAAGTCAGGAATATTTCAGAATACGTCAAAATGCCTTAATCTGTGTACAGAAACTTTTAGATGCAAAAAATTAAAAATGCTTCCCTCTGTTCCACACACTCTGTAGTTCACAATGGAAATACAGAATACCAAAGCTCCCTTCTGCTTTTGAGGTGCTAGGCCCTCAAATACTGGACATAGTCTAACAAGGTCTTTATGTCTTTCATTAACAAGACCTTAATGAAACATAAACCATATAATGAGCTAAAGATCAACAAAATTACATACAAATGCCTATTGGGTTTTGTTACTTGGTTTTACATCAAAGGCATCATATTCTATCTTATGAATGTTCTGAGAACAGCATTTCAAGTATATATGCAGTCTGCATAACCAAAAAAATTAAGTGTATTTTTAATCTAAAATACATACATTTAATGTAGAATCCTTCAAAAACAACATGAGGACATACTTCAAAGCAAAAATATAGACTTTTTTTCTTTTCTGTGATAGAATATTATGAAAATTCAAAAAAAATTTAAAAGGTATAGCTATCATCGCTTTTTACCTGGGGTTTTTTAGAATGCATCAAATAACTAAAAAACAAACTTTAAATCCATGCTAAATATCACAAAGAGGCTTAGTGCAACAAGAGCAGGGGGGTATTTTTTTGTTTATTTTCAGAAATAGCGTATTCCATTGAAAATACCATCTTTCTTTCACTCGATAAACTAACAAAAGTCCTAGGGTTATATATTTAAGTACTAGTCCCCTTTAGGAAAGATGCCTGCATTGATGCACAACTGAATTCTCCTCAAAAATTACAGAACTTGCATTAAATTTATGTAGATAAAAATTTGAGTTTTATATAAAAGGCAACTTAACTTTATGCATATAAATGCATGAGAGCAGACCTGTTAGACACAGAGCAAACAAAAGTACTGCTACAAAATTGATTGAAAAAAGTGAAAACACATTAAACTTAAAAAATGTTACCTTAGAAGAGCTTCATAAAGAAATTAATTCAAAGCTAGGGCACTTTATAAAAACACAACTGAAGTAAAATAGCAACCAAGAAACAAAGTGTTTTATGAATCTCTTCAAGTTTCTGCATACGTTTCTACCAATTTTTATTGCAAACATCAAGAAGCACTAGCAGATTTCTTCAGCCAGGGTAAAAAAACCAAAACAAAATATTGGTACACTAACTTACCTGCCTATATATATATATGATACTTGAATACAGAATATTCCATCAGGCCTGAAGGTGCCTAAAAGAAGCACTTAAATCAAAACTCTATTTAATCATGTGAAGATTATTAGCTTTTTGAATGTATGGGGCATGCAGAATTCCTACTAAAGCCTTAATATATTTAAATAAAAACGGGCACGTGTAAATAAGATATACTCCTTTCAGCATTCACATGCTGATGCTTGACCTAACTGTACATATAAGGTATATTCCCTTCCATTTCCAGTTTTCATGTGACTGGTTCTGATATAAAAAGATAAACTGAAAAAGATCCTGAGATTTAAAAGCAGATCACAATTAAACATTTTATTGTGGATACAAGAGTTGCTAAGGTAATAGAAATTCCATAATCCCTTAGATTAAACACAAAATTCACCCCCAGGAAAAAGCACATATGCTTTGCATGGGAAATAATTTTCAACATTTTATAAAATTCCTTTTTTAGACATCACTTCTCTCTTAATCAGAAATCACAGCTGAAAACTGCCTTGATTCACAGTGAATAGACAAATGAAGGCATATTTAAAACCATAAGAAGGTATCAGAAGAAGTTTTACTGTCAAAAGGCAAAAGAAGATACGAGTTCTGGAAAAACAATAAAGTTGGGGTTTTTTTAATACATGGTAAGATGTTGGTTCCAAGCACCATAATACGTTACAAAGTTCACAATCATTAATGTATTTTTAAATCTGCTGTGATGTTCCCAGATTTTAGCATGGAATGTTATTCATCACCTTCTCATATGAGTAGGCAAAAACCTCTGGATTTCTAGACATCCTGGCATTGTGTTCAGATAATAAAGGTAATCTCAAGAAGGGTGAATAGCTTTCTACCAAAGACCTTCAAAACTACAAATTACACAAGAATTAGCCTCATGACAGAAGTCCAGTGGGGTTTGTTGTCCTTTATTTACTTTGCTAATATTAGTGAACTCACTAATAAACTCATTCACTTTCCTCATCCCTGCTACTACCATAACAGTGAAATGACATAGGCATAATTTCTTACCTTTAGGAAAAGCAACATAAACAGAATAGTTATAAATCTTTTTATCCAGAAATGGCTACAAGATTTTAAAATTACTTTAAGATTCAAAGATGTATTTTTATGGAACAAAGTAGTTTAAGATGTCCTGTAAATCTGTTCTTCATTTAATTTATATATGTCTTGAGGTCTCCTAAATTAAAGCAATGAAGTGGAGTCAACGACAGAATACTTTTTTAGGTGATTATTTAAAGATTAGTAGATCTTAAATCTGAACCTCTCTCTTGCTAGAAATGTTCTTATGGAGCTCATTACCAAGCTTACTTTAGGCAATTAAGAAAATGAAGAGTCAGCACTGGCATTGAGTGAATTCTTCATATGGTAAAGGACATCCTCGAGCCTTTCCAAACTTCTCAGTTGTATTGAATTTACCCTGGAAATGATCTCCTACACATACTTCCTTTAAAGCATATTAAATACTAGTAGAAAAAGTAAAATAAGTTGTTTACAAAAATTTTAGCAAGCACTTCTATGACTGTCATGTGCTGTCAGCTGCCAGTTTTTATTCCTTTTGCTCATTGTTACTCTATGACACTCCTTAGCCTGGCTACAACATGCTCAGGTCCTACTGATCATCTGACAAGCTCTTCTGACAAAAAGCTGCTAATTTTTGAACAATAAACCCCTAAAGTACCAAACTGCATTTAGGGCACTCCAAAATCTTGTCATATCATTTAAGCAGCTTTACTTCTCTGCATCTTCTGATAATTTCCCATTTTTTTCAGACCTACTATTTCCAGATGTGCCAGGTGAGAAGAGCCCAGACTTTCTGAAAACAGATGTGTGAGGACTCAGAGTGTCGCCATGGAGGATGAATTTTGTTGACATGGGAGAGACAGGCATGCCAAGTCTGGCCGTAGACAAGACAAGGAGCAGGAGACGAGACAAAAAACCAGGAGGCGAGACAAAGAGTAGGCTAGATAACAGGAGAGTAGGCAAGGAGATTGTAATCTGTAGCCACTGGAGATGCTAAAGTTGTAACCACAGAAGCCAAAATTTGTAGCTGGTGAACTGCTAGTTTGGAACAGTGTATAAGATGTGGCTTCTACAGTAAAAGTTGGCTTTGCATGCACCCGCCGAAGTCCGTGTTTCAACCACTGACACGGATGGCTTGATAGAGATTCCACATTTCTGAAAAACTCCTACCTTCAGTGGGACCTCACATTTCATTCTGAAAAACTTAAGTGTAAAATATTTTAGGAGAATCTCACAAGATGAAAAATATCCTAGGCAGCATATTTTATTCAAAACACTTACAGTTGACATGAAATACAACGAAAATACTAGGATCTTAGGAAATTTAAATAATGTGTTGCGATTTGTTGGCTTTTCAGTGAGTGGCAAGCCACAAGCTGTGCCAAGCAGCGTTTCTGCCCGGCCCAGGTCGGCCTCTCGTGCTCCAGGCCTTCCCTCTGAAGGCATGGGCCCGGGGCCCTCACCAGGCCCTCACGGCTGCCCCTGGCATCTTTGCTCTCCGCAACAAGGCAGCAGCAAAGGAGACGAGAAGAGGTCTCTGCATGGGGAGCACAGAAATGCTATTATTCACATGATAGCATTCAGCTCCCCAAAGGCAAAAGACCCAGAAAGGCAAAGGGTCTGAAGTTCTGTGGGGACAAGTTGGGGGGTGGAGTTGGGGTCCCTCAGAGACATATAGGAGAAGCCCGAGGGAGTGGCCAGGACTAACAGGGAAGGGGGGAAAAGGGGATGGGGGAACGCCATAATAATGTGCACTCAAGTTTACCACACAGCCGCAGAGGAAAGTTATAAGCTAGAAAGAGTAGAAACTGCTCAATTTGGCAGAAGGACTGGAGCAGGAAGCCTTCTGCAACCAGGCAGGAGTGCTCTGTAGCAGAGATCTGCGGCTGCCTCCATGGCTGTTTGTATCTGATTTGCCTTCGGAGCACACCAACAACAATGCCAATTACAGAAATAGTTTCTGAAATGTGAATATGGGTGCTCTGAAAACTGGACTGGGACCAATAACTCATTTTGCAGACACCTAGCTAGTTATTTGGATGTTAATGTTCTTCAGCCAGTAAAACCAAGACCACATTTAAACCAGTACCCTAAGAGAGAATAATACCATTTCCTCACTGCCTACCTCATCAGCCACCTAATGCTTCCCAAAGCACGAAACATTTTCAAGTGCAAATATTGCTATACCTTCAACTGTTGCTATGCAACACTAGGTCTTATATTACCTAGAAGCATGATGAAAATTGGACTCCTGATCCTTAGCTTAAGAACCATTACTCACCACCATATCATACACAATTTGGATTAATACTCATTGAGGAAACCAGGTTATAGTCCTCAACAACTTACTTACAGAATCCAGGCTCAACTCCAATGCATTTTCACCCCTCATTTAATATTTAATTC
The DNA here is from genome assembly GCA_013400515.1 of Erpornis zantholeuca. Classification (NCBI taxonomy): domain Eukaryota; kingdom Metazoa; phylum Chordata; class Aves; order Passeriformes; family Timaliidae; genus Erpornis; species Erpornis zantholeuca. The sequence goes on along the minus strand of VZTN01025411.1, from coordinate 163,619 downwards.
TTCTTTGAACATGACCTGCCCTGTAATTTTAAGAGAAACCACCTGAGCTCTTCATTCAGCTATATTACAGTCATTTTGCTTCATAATTGCTCCCACAACATTACCAGGAATGTCTTAGGGATAATTGTGGCTTATGGTTATAAAAGTTAGTGCTGCTGGAATGCAAGAGGATTAAGAGTAACCAGTGCATACACAAGGTTCATAATGCAGCCCTTTTCATACCCTCAGGATAAGGAATCCCAGCCCATAAACCATCCCACACACACAACTCATCTTCAGACGTTCTGGACAACAAATCACCTTATCAATCAGCATAACTTTCAGAAGTAACAGCAAGAGCATTTTTTTTCTTCCTAAGGCAAATTCTTTCCTCCTCTGTAGACATGCAGACATTTTTTGTGACACTTCTGGATAATCAGCTCTATCAGACAGTGTGACACGGGCTGTTTGTTTCACCCCAAATTGGGGCAATTCATTTTGATAAGAATTTAATTCACAGTTAATACAGATTGTTGGCATCTGGTTTTATATGAATTGATTGCACAGAGAAATCAGGTCAAGATCAGCTCTGGGTAAGAAGACTGACAGATTTAATGGTGAACTCCTGTCACTGCACATCAGCATGAAATTTAGCTAACTAGAATATGACCATGCCCCAGCAAAGACAGAGGAGGTGTTATGTTTGCCCCCACCAATGCATTTTATAAAACACGGGTAGAAAAAGGAGAAGACTGGTAAATGCTTTCCCATTTCACTTGGGTGAGCAGCAGAGTCCTTTCTCACCATGCCTTACAGCCATGTTTCTTGGTACTTGGGCTTCATAGCACTTCAGTTAATACGAGATTAGTCAACAAGGAGTAATGACAAGACTGATACAGTTTCACATAAATTATGTATTTAAAAAAAAAATTTAAATTAGTGTAGTAGATTCAATTTATCAAAATATAATCAATCATCAGGATCATTGAAAGTTCCAAGAACTGCACAACATTCACATTGTATTTACAGTATTTTCCAAAGCAATTTTCAGCAAATTGGTTCACCTAGTTTATTTCCAGACTTACTAGGTAAGTGCTAATTTCCTTGTCACATTAGAAAGCTTGTAAGTGAAGCTGTCTTTGGAGAAAAATAATTTCAGTTCAAGTTGAAAGTGAAAATAGGTTTTGAGAAGGTGAACAAAATTATGACCAGACCTCAAAATATTTACTTTCAGATTTAGCATGTGCAGGGTACAAGGCTACAAAACTTATGTATGGCACAGATTATTTGTCTATCCTTTGGATAATAATATACTTAATACATTTTCTCTTTTCTATTTACATTATTGTATAGCATCTGAACTAGACCATTTGAAAGCAGAGTTATGAATCTAATACAAAATGGACATTTCCCTGCACATCTCAACTGCTTTCTGACAGTTCTGATGGACTCACAACCACAATGAGAATGAACAAAAATGGTTTCCCACCAATGAGAAAAATCATTTCACCATTAAGCAGTGTCATCATATAAAGCTCTTTATTCACTGAAAATTAAGGGAGTCAGATCCCCAGTTTACAAAATCATCACAAAAGCAGCATGTTTATGCTGTTCACTGATTTTAAACAGTGCTCTAAGCACTGGAAAAAATATCATGACACAAGGAAAAGGTGGGGTTTAGCAAAGGAAATTCAGAGGGGTTTTAGTTGATCTTCACATATTCCCATTTTTCAGTAATGACAAGGGCAAGGAATTATTGGCACTTGTGGAACAAGTGCATCTCCCACAGTCATGAGACTTGGAGATGAAACTGCAGATAGCAACACAAGCAACTGGGTAAAATCTCAATAGCTACCAGAACTCAATCAAAGCATTTCAAGATCCCCATCACAGCCAGTAGCCAATGCAGGTGACACCACACTCCTTTTGTGACTTTGTGACCCCTTCACACAGCATTAAGTGGGCTCCACCAACCCCTCTCCCATGGGACGGTTCATGGCTCAAGTTGACGGTGACCAGCAGAAGAGCAGGAAGATGAATGTTCTTTCTAATGCATCTGGGAGCAACAGAGGATATCAAGAAGCAAAAGAAGGGAAAGAACAAAGCCAAGAAAATAGAAGGCCTGCAAAGTTTGTTGTTGTCTTCATTGAAACACTGCAGCATGCAGAACACTTGGAGGTCAAAAAACTTCAAAACTCCTGCAGACTGAGACTGAGTCTTCAATTCCACTAAAATCTGGGTTTGCCTGAAGCAGTTATTCAACTTCAGCAGACAAAATAAAGTGAGCCTAGAAAATTCAGTTCTTCTTTCTGGTGATCTGCACTTCTTTGGGTTTTTTTCTTTAATGTGGAAATAGGAATTCTGTATAGCTTGAGGTAACTTTTGTTGCACAGAGGGCACCATTCAGGATATTATATTAATATAATGACATGAATATAACCTTTTTAAAGAAAACGAGTAAAAAATGCAAATGGCATTGCAAAATAGTGTCTTTTTGAAACAGCATTGAGAGAAAAAGTGTTTTAAACCACTGTTAACTACCACACTTAAGTTCTGCTTGACAGTAGGCAACAACCTAAACCTGAATTTTTGTACCAACTGAGGAAACAGTGGTGGTTTTTACATGGAAATTATTAGAACAGGAGTTTGGAGCTCCTACCAGACATTTAGAACACAGAATACATCATTACCTAGTACATTAGGAGTAGAGAAGGATCCTCCTTACACTCAGCCTCACTTCATACAGGTTTTGTTTTGAAGCAAGTTACTCTGTACTGTACTTTGACAGACATTACAATGAACCCGCACTTCATTAGTAATGTCAAATTAGCAAACTATTGTGGAATTTTTGACATAAAAGTTATTAATTCCTGTATGTGTTAGTTTTATGGTAAAATAGTGGCAAGGAGCTGCTAATAACTTCTGGCATCTGATTGAACTACAACAATACATAAGTATATAGTAAAAGCAGCAAATAATCTCATCAAAAATGAAAACTGATGTACAGGTCTGACAGCATAAATCTGCAAGTTAAAACTGCATAAGAGAAAGATGGAGGAGTGAGGGGGTCAACTTTTATTTCAGGAATGACCCTGAGCAGCTACAACAAAAGGACAATTTATTTCACCTTCTTTAGTGGTCTGTGAATCCCACTGAAGGCCTCTAATGATCTGTGCAATTGGAAGTTATTCCACCTTGTTAGGTAGCCTGGAAAATGCCTCCAAAACATGCCATCTCCTTCTGCAGGGCACAGAACTAAATCAGTCCTCAAAGTCCTCAGCAAAACAGATCTACTGTTTGATTGAGGTTAAGGTAAGGAAGAACTATTCAACCACCTAATCCCAACTCCTGCATTGCATGAAACATTACGTTTCTCCCTCAATCCCACTTTAAGCCCAATGGCTCTTAAAGACATGTCAGAAAATGTTTGTCCCATAGGTGGAACCCCTGTACTACAAAGACAGCATTGATGCTCTAACATGATGGAGAACAGACAATCTGTGACCAGAGTCCCAGCACAGGGATGATTACCAGCACACCTGATTTGGAGAAGAGAACATTGCTTCTAAAGTCCAAACCTTATGACCACATGGGTAAGAAATGTCACATCTTCACAAAAAACCAGAATGCTCTGTACAACCTCCAAGCCTTGACTGTCCCACAGAGCATCTCTGCTGCTAACTTCTGTAGCTTCTGAGAAGGGCAAGAAAACACAGATAGAAACCCAACCCAAATGTATTTGGCCAACAAGAAGTCAGTTGCACTAAATCCTGGCTTAGGCACCTGAATCCATGTGCACATGGCACTCACAGACACTGAGCACAGAGCCAAGAGAGTATAAACACTTTTGTGGAAACACAAGCAGTTCTGTTTTCTCTGTGGCCCACCAGAGAACAGGAAGATGTTCAGAGGCTCAGATCACAGCCCACAGGGCAACTCACTGCTCCTGAAGGAGTGCCAAAACCACAGAGCCTTAGCAAGCCTAGCAGTGCTTGCAAGAAGAGGCCACAAATGGTGAATTCAGAACTAAACAGCTAAGAATACTGATAAAAAGGTTTATTCTAAGACAGTTCATCTCTAATATTTGTGTGCTATTCATGTTAAAACCTAGTGGAAAACTCCAAAAGAAAGTCTGTATTAGGAAAAGCTTAACTAAATAAATAGTAAAATTGGGGATATCTCTAAAAGTACTTTTACGCACGTACCTAAGAATTCATTGTGATTTAAACCAGATAAAATCTAAAAAGTTAAACAACTCTAAAAAGCATGATTCTTCAAGGATTATATAACAATTATTTCCTAACGTTTAACATCCCCCTTTTAAAAAGGGGGGAAAAGAGAAAGAAAAGACTAAGTAAATAAGCTGTGCATGGATCTCTGCTTTATGATGTTGAATGGCAATCCATCCACTGATTTTCTTAATCAGAATAAACTTGTTTTTTCCTTCAGACTGTTCTTGCATTTCCCTCATGCTTCACACAGTATTACAGTGACTATTACTGTAACCATCACTTTTGCTAGATGAAAGAGCAATACAGGATTCTACCACTGGGAAGATAATAGACTAAAAAATTAGAAAAAAAACCCACCTGCAACAAAATGAAACAAACAAGAATACCCCAACATCCTTTCAATTGCTAAGCATCTTTCTTTGTTTCCTGCCCTAGCTGCTGTTCAAATCCCTCTGAACATCCTGCCCTCTCCATTCACCTTCTTTCAATTGGCAAGGCAATTTAGCACAATTTGACTATACAGGATCTTCTTGCTTCTGATTTATTCACTCTCCTCATTTTCTAGGGCTCCTGGACAGAAATCAAACATGCCAAGGTACTGTTTTCTCTTAATACTATTCCTTCTCTCAGTGTTTGCCAATTTCCCCAGTGTAGCAAACACGTACATGTTATGAGTACAGAGCAATTTATTATTTGCTATATTATAGCAAAGAATAATACTGTGAAACATTCTTGCCCTCAACATTTGGATTCACAGGTCCTGTGCCTGTGTCCCTCCCTCACTCTTTTTTCAGAATTGCAGCTGGACAAAGGAAGAAAGGTAACAGCTTTGTATTTCAAAGAGAAATGAGTGTGCCCAGCAGGCTCCTAGGATCTAAATCATAAATTGGCTGGGAAAGGACAAGCAGATAATAGCATGAACCTGCATTTCTTATGTGTCTTTAGCTTGGGATGAGCAGAGGTACCCCTTATTGTGCCAGGATGCTTATATGCTTATATGTAACAGGAACAGTAAGCAAACCTCATGTCTCCATTCCCACCTCTCTGGACGGTGTTAGAAGTGCCTTGTGGTTCCTGACCATGAAAAGAAAGGATATTCAGAAACATCTGCTATGTCTGCCCTGCAGCCTGAGTGTTGTCGAAGTCTGACAGGTCACTAGGATCACTCCTGGTGGCAGCTGCTGGGTTGTACCACACCAGTAGCCCCACCATGCAGCAGGGCTGGTGCACAGCATCAGGTGCCACAGGGTCACCTCCACATCAGGAAAGTTCCAGCACCTCCATCCATTCCAAACACAGCAGAGCCCTTCTCAAACAGAAGGGCTTCACTCTCCTAAATGCTTTCACACAGACCACACACACACTCAATCTCCGGAATCTCCTGCCCATTTCTGTATATGATTCCTTATACCTCCATCTTGTGGGCTTGAGCTGTTCTAACAGTATTTTAGTGTCGATGGGGGAGGGTAGCAAATGAAAAAACAACAGGTTCTGCCTTTTGAGAAGAAAGAAGATACTCCGCCCATCTCTGAGAGGATGTAAGGAGACACTCAATTGTCCGCTTTTGGATAGAAGGAATTTCTGACTTTACAAGGTCTTGGAAAGGAAAAATAAATATTTCATAAAATATTTTAAAAACACTTCAACAATAAAAAAGTTATTCATATTGTATTCAAGAACTTTTTCTTGCACTTTTCAATTAGTTTTACATAAAACTGCTTTGAGTTTTGCGGTGTAGTTAATCAACAGTATTTCTGAGGTTTACAAAAATTCCCTTTACTGCCAATGTAGAAAAAAAATTCTAAATGCCTGTTCTCAGAATAAAAGTGGTACAAGCTAAGTATGCAACAACTAGACTATAAAAAACCCACCATACACTCTCACCCTGTCATTCCCAACCAAGAGTAGCCAATTTGTGACAATTAGCACATTGTGCATAGCACAATTCATCCGGCCCCTCACGGGGCTGCCAGACACATTCTGGGTGGCTGTTTGCATTAGCGCTTATCAACAGCGCTGACAAGAGATGCCGGGCGTCAGCAAACACCTTCTAAAACATGCAGCATTTTGGCTGCTGTTTCTACCTGTCAGCCACTTCTCAGTGAGCTCTTATCGGGAGGAAGAACAGTTAATCACAGCTCGCCAACAGCTAATATTAAAGGAGAAGACAGGACGACTTCTGGCAAATTAAAGTCAGCTGAATTTATCACCCTTTCCCTCATGGCCACACTGTTTCCCAGACCTGGGTAGGTTAGTTTTAATCCTTTGCTGTAAGACAACCACAGGGGTTTTTCTCCCTTTTCAATTGCCTTTTCCGTGAAAGGCCGGAGCTCAGCAAAGAATAAGCCTGCAGAATTTTAGCTTGCTAATGTAGGATCTTGTTCCTCAATCCACGATTTAACTTACATTGAATACTTACTACGAATGTATCCCTATATAACATACTGAAGATATAAAATTTATAAGCAGCACCACATTCTGAAAAATATTCACCGTATTATTTACTTAATAGCTAAAAATTGCCCTTGGATGCATCAGAAATATCTTAAATATAAATATGTATATATAAATAATGCATAATTAGTTCTCAAGAAAATATAATACATAGATATAAGACCTATAATACAACATCTTATGGAGAAATAAAATGAGAGATGAGGTCCTTCAGGGGCTGTGGTCCTCGAACACGATGCCTTAACAGATTTTCCAAATATTTCAATTTTGTCCTTTTAAGAAAAGAAAAAAACTCATGTCTAAATGTGACCTAGAACTTATTTTCCTTCAAAAACTTCACAGAAACTTATGACAGCAAAAATGCCTATGAATTTCTACTTCTTCCTTCCTTTACTACTCCTATCTTGAGACTAAAAGCCTGATCTTCCCCCCAAACCTCATTTTTCCACTAATATTTTCAAAAAATTACTGCATCAACAGCCTGACAAATGGACTCTTGAGAGGTGTGAATGACAACAGCCAGGGAGCTGGGTTCAAACTCTGATAAATCAGCCTGAGTAAGATTCTGAGACATGCCCAGAATTGCAAAATTCATTTTCTTTTTGAATCCATTAGCAGACCTGAATAAAATAGCTTTGACAAACATAGCATATTCTGACTGACCACAAAAATATTCAACATTAAAATGCGATCTGAAGGCACTCCCGGAGCTGTATGGAAAATAAAGAGCTTCTTACAGCAATGTTTGCACTGGATTGACAGAAATCTAGAGGTAAACTTTCAAACGACAGCATCCACATGCTCCAGATTATGTGTCTTCACTGATGAGCATAAGCACTGCCACAGCATACCAGAGATGTGACTAAAGGATCAGGGTTCACATCTGCAAAGTGGGGCTGTGCCAGCTCTGCACGTCCTCTCTGGGGTTCATCTTTGCATCTCACAGCAGCTCTGTGGGCTCAGCTGCCCTCCTACCCTACAGTCCTCCCACTGACAACAGCAGTTTTCCATGATTTGGTAGCAGAAAAGTCAAAGGAGAGGGAGGATTCTGGCAGAAATCAAGCTTTTCTGATTATCTTGTCCTCAAAACCCAACATGCATTACACATCTGAGGATAGTGCTGCAGCAGTGATGACTAACCTGGACAGCTGCTACATTTCTGCTTACTCAAAAAGAACCAAGAAATTGCCATGAGAAACATCACAGCAGATCAACATATACAAGCATCTCAAAGAGGAGCAAGATTAATTTTAAATAGGGCTAAATAGTTAAACAAAAGCAAATATGAAACAATAAAACAGACAATAAAGCAAACCTATATATGTTAACATACTCGTGCCACACTGTCTCAGCACTACACCCAGAGCTCTTCAATTGTTATGGATTTTATTTGGTAGCTGTGTCACATTGAAAGCAGTGCACACAAGCTCAGGAACTCTTTGAGTTGGCATTTCACCACAATACAAAGAAAACCTTAAGTTTAAACTTTCCTTTAACAAAACAAGGAATATCACTGTAGCACAGGCTGCAGCAGGAACTGGTCTGGGTTTCAGCTGGAAAATGAAGCCCTGAAATTCAGGTCTCTGCATCCAGTCCCAATCCAGGCAGAGGAGAGTGGACAGCTGGGCCCCACTCCAGCCAGAGGCGGTGACTGTGCTCCAGATGGCCACAAGTCCTGTGACATTTCACTCATGCAAGACTGTAGCTAACAGAAGCTGGAGAAAAATGAGGCATTGTCTTTTTCTTTTAGCTATCAAACTTGAGAGCTGTGCAGAACATCCTAGCATGGCTTGGACTGAGAAGGACCTTAGAGATCATTTCATTCCAACCCCCCATGGGAAGGGACGTCTTCCACTAGAGCAGGTTGCTGGTCCATTCCTGCCCATCATTAGGGGATCCTAAGCACATATCTCCATCCTTGTGGAGTATGCTCTGGAGTACCAGGTGCAGGACAGGGATTCCCCTTTCCCCTTACCTTTGGGGCTCTGCATCAGGAAATACACACCCTGCTAAACAAGGGGTAGGACACAGGGGTCTCTTGTTCCAGGCAGTGCCCCAGTGGTCACAACAAACAAAACCAAACAGTACCACTGCTCCACAAAACTGTTACTGATGCCAAAGAATGTATCTTCAGTACAGCATCAAGGGAGACCCTCTAGCCACAGCTTTATAAACATTCTCAATGTGAGATGTCACAGTTCAAATTCTGCTGTAAGGCAGAGATTAGATTTGAAATTGGATATCTTCCTTCTAATATTTTACTTATCAAACGAAGGACATTTCAGTCTGTGGGTCACTGAAATGTAATGACACGCATTATAAGGAATTATTTTTAAAGCATATTGGTACAATAGCCTTAGAACTGTATCACCAGTGCAAGAAAAGCCCACACACATCTTATTCATATGTTTTAGTGAGACTAAAAGCTCATATACCTTCAGGTTCCCATAAGTATAATGTTGGCTACATATGAGGATGAAGATTGCAGGAACTATGACTGTTCTCAGGTCCCTGGATATAATAAAAATACTGATGGGCTTTGGAAGAAACCTTCTTAAGTACACAGCACTATTTAAAGGTTTTTCCACATCTGATGTAGATCATTTGGTTAAATAGCCAGGAGAGTGACTGCCAGGTTGGGCAGCTCTATTCCTTTTCTTGGGATAGTTTTAAAGGTATTTGCTGTGCCCATTTTTTTTTTAACTCCTGTTGCATGCATGCAAGAGACAGAGCAACAGTAAAAGGAAGTACTACCATAAGAGATGTGGAGTAGGAGGACAACTCCCTTCAACCAAACAACATACTCATCAATCATGCAATAGATTTTTGTTTGGCTTCTCTTCTATTTGCATGGCAAGTGCTGCCTCTCTGGCATAAACCTCATCCCAAGGGACTGTACAAAGCATCCCCAGCTTTCTGCTTCAGTCAGCAGCACAAACCAGCACTACACTGCATAAACAAGGCTCCCATCCAAAGAGTCCACATAATGCTACAGACTTTGCTGTTCATGATCATCTCCCTGCTTTTTGGGACACAAGCAATTGTGCAGTTATGAAAATCTTGTCCTCAGACTTCTAACCCTTTTGAAAACATAGGATGGGCCAAAGACTAGGCCTAAAATGTCTTAGGCCTAAAATTTTCCTACTGTGAATGTGGATGTGTTGAACTATTACTGTATTTTTCAACTGAGAGAATTTCCCACTATGTACTATGGAAAAAACTGCTAGCTGTCAATGAAGAGGCTACAATAACTCCAGAGAGCATTTCTGCTGCCTGCTGCCTCAATGGGATTTTGAGTGAACAGTAACAAAAATGTTTAAGAGTATGCTGGGCTACTGAACTCCAAACCTCATGCAAGAGGCACAGACAGCCCCTAGGAATTTCAATTATCAGTGGTATCTGTGGCACACATGCAAGCAGCACTGAGTTTACTTATCCATTGCAGCCAGTGAATCTGATGGATCTGATTAAATAACTCAGGGATTCCTAGAGAGAATGAATCCTGAATGAAATTATACAGCTACAACTTCACCTAGGTAAAACTCAAAGCGGAGTAATAGGTAGAAATAAGGCTCTAGCAAGTTTGGGAATTTTTTGTTGTCATTCAAAGTACCATTAAATGATGGAGAGCTGGCATTATTTATTAATTGGGTTGTTAATTTAAGAATCTTGCTAAAGAGCACCCATAAGACCAAATGCTTGTGCATAAACATTGCACTGTAAGTAGAGAGTTTTATTTTGAAGGAGGTTCTTGCAATGTTAATCCGTGATTTCCAATTAGAATTAAATCCTTCCTATGCAGAAGCCCTTGTTATTAACATGCACAAAGTACACCAAAGTTGCTCATAAAATACTTATTAGGAAATGGCACCTTTCAGAAAAAGAGCATACAAGCTGTACTGGAATGAAAGTTACTGATTGAGCCCTCTGATGATCACTATCATGCAAGGCAGAATTAGCAAAGGTATTCACGGCTGGAGCATTCCACCAAGATGAACAGTTCCCAGTGCAGTGTTTCCCCTGTTCTCACAATGCATGTTTCTCACCCTGTCTGCCAGAATTCAGATCTGTTTTAGTTGCAAGACCATCTGTTTTTTGAAAGGCTTTTTTTTTTTTTTTTTAATGACTGATGGATGAGGTTCAAATTCTTGTTGTAAACCAGCAATGAAATTTTACAATTCATTGTCTCTGCTGCTTAGTGTCTTGCATTAACTACTTGAAAGGAAGAACTCTCATAGGGAGTTTTCCAAATGCACACAATTTTTAAACCAAAATAAGCATATAAAATAAATTTCTGATGCTTTAACTACAAATAGCCTAGCTTCAGGTTTGTAACCTAGTTCTGTAATCCTGTATTGGCTCAGGTTTCTCTTTCATGTCCCAGAATAAAGGGATGTGGAAGCAGAGGGAGTACTTTAAGGAGCTATCTACAGTGTTATAAGCATCATATTATTCCCTCCAGAGTCTCACAATATCATCTGGCTCTTTCAAAGTCTTAGTTCTTCAAGTCTGATGTTTGCAGAAGAGACTCTCTTGCTTTTAAAAAGCTCTCAAAAAAACCCAAAACAATAGACTTCTAGCCCCTAATATTAAAGGAATAAAACCATTAAAAGTTAGCAGACAGATATATGGGTTTTGCTTAAAATCTTTCATGTTTTAAAAAACCTCTCAATTTTTATTTCCCATTTAATACCATTTTTCAGTGAAAAGCTTGGAACAGCAAACAAACGTCGAGGATACTACTAAAATATAGTGAAAAGGTCCTCACTAATACCATGCTGGCAAGTCTAGCAAGCCTTGATCTGCAAGCCATAAATTATATGTCCACTAGCCACCAGCTCCCTGGTACATATGTCAGGAGAAGGGAAGTGCATCACTGAGAATAGCAGGATTTGGGGGCCTCGTTGCTGACTGCAGCTGTATCGGGTTTGTGCCCTGGTTCCAAATCAGTATCACGATGTTGCCCTCAGACTCAGCACTGCTGTACTCACTGCCCCATGGTCAGGGATGGGGATTAGCCACCAGCTCCTGCCAGGCATGCACATAGCTGCAGACGGGATGCACGCCTGAACTGGGGAGAGCTTCAGGCAGAGCCCCATGTCACTATGCTGTAACAGGAGCTTTAATCTGTGTGCCAACAGGGCATGGAGGGGAGCCAAAGAACAAATAATCGAACAAAACGCTAAACAATCCTCTAGTTTCCATCCCTAAGTTATGCCACAGACCCATTCCACCTGTGAAAATGGTGAACTAGGTGTCGTGTTTACAATAATTTCCCAACAGTAAGTAAGTGGTGCCCGAAGAGCTGCAGGCACCAACCTTGCCTCGCTCCAGCCTCACAAACGCACTGCTGGGAAAGGGTCACGTCCGGATCCTAAACCAGGCACAAACGCTACAGAAAAATCCAGCCCAGATCAACAACATTTGGAATCTCTGTCCTTTATTATCGTTCACTATGGCTCCTTTGTAGGCTTCAGTCTTGGTTTCAATGAAGCAGCTGTTTCGAAAAAAGGAGGAAAAAAAAATAGAAAAAGAGAAACTCTAAGAAGTAGGGGAAGCGTGACAGCAGATATAGAAGTTGAAAAATATCTAACAAGTGTTTTGCTCCAGTTACTTCTTGATTTCACAGAAAAATCAAAAGCAGATGCTTTATTTACTGTTCCCATAATACTCTCTACTATGCCTTCGTCTAGTTCCTGATGCTAGTCCCATTTTCCCCCTCTCACTTACTAATAAAAGAAATGAAGGACACAAATAGTATAGACATGGAAAAGAAACAGATGAGACATTTTTCATTATGTTAAAAATAATTTTCAAGACAAAGTCCCTACTAACCGTGTTCTTCTCTGAGAGTAAATAACATAATTACTCATCAAAATCAGTACAGTCTAGATACTGCCAAGCCTTCTAGAACTACCTGGGTTTGTGGGTTTTTTCAGTCTTTTTAAAAACCCCACTCTAAACCCAAGAAAATACTTAATATTTACAGAAGTATTTTCCAGCACTGCCATGGTGACTGGGCAACATTCACATCCACTCTGAAGCTATGACCGTACTCCAAGCACTCTTTTTAAATCTTGATTATCTTAACAGAAAAAGAACAGGCCAGAATGAATCTGTATTGAAGGCATTTATCCTGATGTCTTATTGGACCCAAAGTAGTCAGGACTATGTATTACAAGAGCAATTTATTTAAAATTAAGAAAGCAATAAAAATGGTACAGAGAAAAGCATCTAAACATCATTGACAAACTTGACTGCTGTAATATTTTTCTTATGTTATATGTCATCATCAGAATTCCAGCACTGATTTTTTTTTCCAAATGCTGGGATATGCCAAAGGTTAATTATAAAACAACACAGATGTTACTGACTGATTCCTTCTGCATTTTACAACGTTTACTTGTGCATCACACTGCTCCACCACACATTGCCCTAAACCTAGGTGGCACGGACAACCCTGCATTCTGCTCCTTGCACTTCACCAGGCATTTTCAAGAAAAAAGTTGATAAATAATTTCTGCCTCCCTCAGCACTCAAAGGCCAAATAATCTCTTGATATTTCAGCAACAGCTCAGTTCATGGCAGAAACTGGAAGGGAGACTCCCAGTGTTCAGCAGAGGATAGACGACACTACTGACCTCTCCCAGGCTGTGGCCTGCAATCGGAAAAACATCAGGAGGTTCACAGCACATCCCTAGACCCTCCTGAAAACTAAAAACTGTAGGAATACTTCAGCCCCAGACTTAGGTGAAAGGTTATCAGTAGAAAATCAACCAAACAGAAAATCGAGAGAAAAACTTGTCTGTTGACACAGAATGGGGAGGGAGATTTGAGGGAGAATTTAAGGCCTTTCCAACAATAAACATTCTGCAGAGGAGCACTGGCAGTGCAGGTTGGGATGTTTTCTATTCCCCTGAAAATGGTGATAGATAAGAGAGGGACAAAACACCTCAGGAGAAAATGCTGGAGTGAGGGGTTGGTCAAACAACTGATAGCAGACATTAGACCTCATCCTGATTTGGGCAGAAGGCCCTGCACATCACAACAGACCCACACCAATGTTAACTCTGCAGGAATAACAAACACCAGCTGGTCATTACCTGGTGGACATTGAGCAAATAAAACTTTCTCACAGAAGCAATGGGAAACCTCTCTATCCTGGTACTCCCCATGTTCAGCCCTCATGTCTTACATTAATGGAATGGACTTCAGCTTCAGACTAGGGTCCAATGTGTTTCCCTAATCCCTCTCCCTACTGCTAAAAATACACATTCTTCTACAGTTCTCACTGCAAAACTACCTACCCTGTTCAAGTTCATGAGGGTCCAAGATCCACCCTTTCCTATTCAGGAGGAAAGTAAACATCCTTCTTGGAAGGAGTAATCAGATGGTCAGAGTCCAAGACACCTTTGCAGCTCATGAGGGACAAAGATGAAGAAATCAAGCAGTTCCTCAAGATACCACCTCAGGGGAGGACTGACTATGTTAAAAGACAACATTCTTCTCTTCCTCAGAAGGTCCTGTTAACCCTCAAGAACTGAAGAAGGGAAAGAAAGGAAGGAAGGAAGGAAGGAAGGAAGGAAGGAAGGAAGGAAGAAAGAAAGAAAGAAAGAAAGAAAGAAAGAAAGAAAGAAAGAAAGAAAGAAAAAAAATAACACCTCCTCAGCTCTTGATGGTGGGAATTAACACCCAGCTGGGTGAGGACTCTGCTTCTCAGGCAACGAGCTGGAGGCTGTTTTCATCTCCATATGCAGATGCATCTGCCTTGAAAATGGGAAAATCCTCATTGCCTAAGGAGAAGCATGGTGCCCTGGGGCTCTCCATGAGGGATCATACATTTACTGTGCTAGCACTGCCCAAGTCATGCCCGTGGCAAATGCTACACCCAGCCTCTCAGGTCACTGTAATGGAAGTTAGTGTCCTTATTGACATTTCAGTGGAAGACACAGCATTTCTACAGCTTGGGGAGGAAAGGGTGGAACTATTGTCTCAAAGAGCAGATAAATTTAAGTCTCCGATTAAAATACCCATCTTTATGATTTCACTAAAATATACTAGGACAGTGTTGAGGGCTACAGAACTGAGGCTACAGTGAATGGTAAATGAATCCGCTCCAGCATGAAAAAATTATAAGGAACATGGGGACTCTTCACAGCTCTCTTCAGCGTGTCAAAATGCAGGAGCTCCTAAGAATTACATCTTGGAGGACAGAAGAAGGCAAAAAGAGTCTTGCAGTACTTGGTTTTACAGGCCATCTGCCTCTCTCAGGATGTTGCACTCTTCAGAAGAATATTTTGCAAAATTTACTTAATATATACGTATCTAAAATGTTGCAGAGATAAGGAAATGCTCTCAGTGCCAAGTCTCTTGACTTACCAGGTGTGAGAAGGAATTCAGACTGATCAAGTAAAGATGTTCACATATATATGTACTTTGTAATTTTTTTTTTTTTAAAAAAACAAGGTAGAGCTTAAAAGATCAGCAAACTGAGCATTTGTTCAGGATGCAGTTTCCCCCCATACAATTCAAGCACTTCACAAGAACATCTGTGACACAAGTATCCCATCAAAGGATGGGCAAAGTTTACAGTTATCCCAGAAAGAAAGGAAGGAAATTAATAAAGAGGAGGAAAGGTCTGATAAAGAAGTGCCATAAACTAGAATGTTTCCCTTGGTTTCCAAAGGAAGGTGAAAGCAGAAGAGAAATGCAGAAACCACACAACAAGGAGAGAAAACAGTCTTGAGAACACACTGGAAAAGGCAAAATCTGTAACAGAAAAGAATTCTGAATCATTTAAATGACTGAGAGAAAGTCAAAATTGTTTATCAGGTACATCTGTTTTGCTTATGCACACAGGAAAGACAGAATACAAATGCCTTAGGCACACTATCAAGGAAAGTCAATTTCCAGCTTGGGTACTTAAAATACAAACACCCAACATAAATATATATGCAGAGATAAGGACTCAGAAGGAAAACCTGAAGCAAAAAATACCCATACACACACATACACACACTGCATATACGCACACTGCCCAGCACACTCACACAAAAATAATTTGAAAAGCAGAAGTGAAAAGAAAAACACCTTCTGAACATGCATGTTTGGTAAGTGATGAGCATGTAATGCAACTAGCCAAATACACGTAGTGAACATCCACAGCAGCATGAAAGTAACAATAAATAGTCATAAAGAATCACAAGATTCCCTTTAACACCCTCATTTTTATAGGGTTGTCCAAATACAAGCCCAGGAGTGGTGCCAAGGAGGGAGAGGTATAGTAGTGCCAGCTTCATGCAGCTCAAGCTGCTCAAAAGCCTTCAACTCCAGCTAACCCAGCTACTGCAGTGGCTTCCTTTCAGCTCCTAAAATCACTGTAGTGTGCTGCAGGCAAACTCCAGCTCAGTGCTGACAATCCACACCGGTTCAGCCAAGGCTGGGATACTTCCCTTTGCTGCAGCTCTGTCCTACCATATACCCATTTGGAGATTAGGTTTCCTAAAACAAACCTATTTCATCTGGTATCACCAAACTGGTCAAAATCAGCTATTTGCAAAAACAAAAATCAACCCTCAGTGAATGCAGTCATGGCTGGTTGTGAATTAATTGACCCCCAAAAAATCTACTACTGGAAAGTGCTCACACCATTAAAAATAACCACAAGGCAACTTTCTACTGAACTATATCTGTGCTCTTCCAAATAAAATTAATGAAGTGAATAATCAACTGCGGAAAGAGTTAAAAAAAAAATCTGAAATAGTATTTCTGTAAAGCAGATACAAAAGGTTGTAGTGTCACTAACCAGACACAGGGAAAGACTGAGACACCACCTTCCCAGACCCCACTTCAAAGCTTTGCGATCTCCCAGCTTGGGCTGGAAAGTCCCAAAGGGAAGGTAATTTTCAAGTACTGAATCTACTTCTAAAAAGTGCTTCAGATTCAAAGAAGGTGTCTTGCAGAGACTCAGAGTCTGTCTCTCAGAACTACAAACACAGCAGTAAAGTGAATTTAAACTCAGCCTGTCTCAAGACAGCCAAAAATGAATGCAAAGCATGATGAACAGAAACGGCTTCAAACATTTGAGCTAATAGCATCACAAAACCTGAACACAAGGTAACTCCACTGGTCAGATCTCAAGATGAGAAGAGCAGGTTGCTGACATCATCTACCCAAGAGTCAAATAACAGTACAATCCCTCCAGTGGCACAGAGTGCAACCACAGACCTCAACATGTTTATTGCCTGAACAGGACCTGGTCACAAGTGCAAATGATCATTACCAATGTATTCATGGTGCTCTGCTAACAATGATTTCACAAGCAGCTTCACATCAACATGGATGACACAACAATTCACATTTCTTCTCAGCAACAGCAATCACCCACCACTGCTGCAAGTCCTCCCAGAGAGGTTGCCCCAATGCCCCAACCCTCAGACACCAGAACAACAGCCCACAGACAGTGCTTTCAAGATCACAAAGTTTAACAAAATCACTTATTAGCCCTGATCATGCAGACAGATCTCTCACTCATGTAGTTTCCAACCCAGAGGAAGGCAGGACCGCAAGCTCAGACTTCCTCTAAATCTGTGGGCCTCTAGAGAGAAAAGCCTCTTCCTTACAATCATCTTCTCCCAAAGAAGATGGTGGGACAAGACAGGAAATAATCAGTTAACAACAAAGCTTTGAAAGATCATTCATTTCCTGGAAATCAGACAGTTTTTCAGAATCAGCTGCATCTCCACCTGTTAATTCAGACACTAATGATGAATGTCCACCACAGGATAAGTGAGCTGGCTCTTGCTAAAGCAACTACAGTAGTAGACCAAAAATGCAAGTATTTGACCTTGGGGAATTCAGAGAATCAAAATGCATTCTTGTCAGAGCCTAAATGAAATCCAAAAGGCAACAGTCCATCAGTAATCTACAAGTTTCCTAAACCAAAGGTCTGAGGAACTGGTTTCAGATCAGACTGCATTATCTACCTAAAACAGAAAAATTTCTTCTCAGCTCTGCTCGGCATATTCAGGCTTCAGACTGCCTAAGACCGTTCTTTGTTGTAGAAGAACCAAGAGAGGATATTTATTTTCAGGTACGTCTCTCCTTCCTGTCAGTTAAAGCAAATGATCAGATGCCAGTGAGTACTTTATTTGTCCTTCCTCTTGGACAGATGGATTAATTACTAGAGATTCCCCTTAGACTCATGGAACTTGTTTCCAGGGCATTTAGAAGGATCTAGGTCAAGAAGTCCACCGACGTAAATATCTAGATTTATTCCCAAATATGAGAACCATAAGCAGGCACTGAAAAAAATCAAATGCCTTCCTTAGAGGGTCAAAGAGGAGGTCCCGGCCACCCACAACACCTTAGTTTTGCAAGAGGGAAATGATACAACTGGAGTACCACATAGAGAGTAATTATTCCATAACAGGTAGCCCCATCTAACAGATTTTAACACTACATGGAGGAAGTGATGGGGCTCATAGCACATAAAGGAGATCAGCAGTGTTCATGGCAGAAAAAAATAGGTTTTCCAGAAATTAATTTTTTAAAGAAGGGAGCAAGAGAGGATTTCAGAGGTACCTCCTCTAACCCACCTTCCTCACCCCAGTGCTTATCTTCTATGTAAATAAATATAAAATGAGACAGTGGAAGCGCAACTCACGTCTTAGTGACCATCTCCAACTCCTACCAATTCTGCCTTCATATCCTCCCCATCCATAACCACCTCTCCAGAGGAAACTGCCTCAAAGCATGTCAGAAATACACATGCATTTCACCACTTCTCAGCAAACCATCCTCCAATGTACATGAAGCCAGGAGAGCGTGATAAGACACACAAGAAGGGCCTGGTGAGACCAGCCCATGTCACCTGGTTTGTGAAGACAGGAGATGCAGGCAGGCAGCATTTTCCATGCCGAGGATGAGGTTTCACTTACCCAGCTCTCTACAGGGGAGTGCCACGCTCCAGCGGGGCGGCCGGCTGGCTCTGCCATGAGGCATTCCGGGGCATCACAGCACAGGAACTTCAGGAAACCTAAAACAAGAAAAAGTGAGTCATGAGCAAATGTGCTGAAGTCCCCTTCGGAAACCAGCAGTGGCAGCCTCCCACAGACAGCCACAGCTGAAAACTCTGCAAACAACACATCATCGAGGCTGACTAACCAAAACATTGTTTGTTAAAATGCAATTAAAGCTGGAAGTATGAGCAATTTAACAGCTATTCACTTCAGAAAAATACTGCAATGCTCTCAAAACCAAATATTTTTAACCCAGCAGGAATGCCCTGCAGCAGCTAGGTGACAGCAAGGAAAGACAGTCAGGTCTTTGAGTCCTATCCCCGCCACACACACACACCCACTCCCTTGCAGTTGGCTCTGATTGGCAATGTGATTTTTCCTAAGATTAGAACACCAGGTGGGAATTGCAGGAGGAATCATATGTATGTCCACATAATTAATGCATTCCAGAGATGAGGAAGCTGTGATGACTGTGATTGACTTTGGTACAGATCAGCCTGCAAAAAGATATAAAATGCTGGAGTCTGGGACAACTGGCCCCCTAAAATTCTGGTGGGTTCCAGGTGGATGGCACCCTCACCCCTTCCCAGAGATGCCTGCAGGATACATCTAGGCTGAAGACAGGGAACACACACTTTGGACAGGTGAGTAACAGCACTAACAGCACTAAGATCCAGTCATGTGCAGAAATAAAATCCAAAAGTAGCCAAAGATGTGCTTTGTGGTTTGTAATTGTGGATTATGCAAGCCAAAGACTGCAAAACTGTACATTTCTAATTGAACCTGCTTATGTGTCGGAGTCCAGGGAAGCCTGAAAGCTTCTCCTGCTCCTCTCGTGGTTTCTTTATGGCCCCAGAGCTCCTCAAAAGTGTCCTAGCCAGCGACCTAGGCTCTTGGAGAAGCTCCCTCCACTTTTGGGAGAGCCTGAATGCACCAGAGAGGTGAAGAGATTTTTGTTTAGTGTACCACAGAGAGTTTAGTTGTAGTTTTAGAATCTTGCTCTATGTATTACATAGGGACAAGATGGAGATTTTTAGGTGTGGTTTTTCCTTCTTTCTTCTTCTCCTCTCTCCTCATTCTCTTCCTCTCTCCTTTGACACCAGTTCCTGTGGTGTGTTGGTTGGTGGAAAAAAGTTAGCATTGAAAAGACATATCAATAAGATGAGGGTTTACTGGTGTTGAAAAGAAAATAAGATACGTATTGTTTCTTGAATGGTTGTTAGTAAGATATAAAAGTAGCTGCTGATCTGCAGCCATTGCCTCTTTTGCCCTGGTGTTCTCAGGGGATGCTGTCTCTCCCTCCGAGGTTTTGATAAGACAAATAAAAACAACTCTGAAACAGCAGAAGAAGATCTCTTGCTGCATTTTTTCCAACATGACAAACCAAAGGAAGAAAAGCCCCAGGGCAGAGGACAGGGGGCCCAGACCTTGGACACTTATGCTATTACCCTTTAGACCTGTTTATATTATACACTGCACTGCCAATATTTAGATACTCTATTAGCAAAAGATCTAACCACTATCATCCACACAATCAGTGTCATATTTCTCACACCTGAGTCTTCTCTCTACTACTCTGCCACAAGTTAGCAAACAAATGATCCAACTTCTAAAAGCATCAGCCATGCTTTCATCACAAGGCAGAGCTGACATATGCCCAAAGAAATTCTGAGTTCCCAGCATCTGTAAAATTTTATTTCAGCTTTATTCCACCAATAGCAATTTTCAAGCTTCATCCATTTCTTAGTTCTAGTAATTTAAAAGAAAACATTTTATCTAGAAACAAGAAAATAAAAAATAACAACATTACTTCAGTCACTCAGGAACAGTAGGAGTTTAAAGATTATCAATGCCATGAATGTGATTTAGGTTCAAGGTGACAATATCTTGAAATAATGACCGTTATTGAAATAGACCAAACAATTACTGTGGATCTACTGAAAGGCTGAGATATAATTGTGCAATTTGCCCTCTAATTTGCATCTAAGTGGTTTAATGGATATTTCCAAAACTTAAAGACAACATTTCATATTCACAAAGCCTTGTAGGCTGATAAACACAGCCTATGCTCTCTCAAAATTTCAAAACAAAAGTAGTTTTAAGAACACTGCTTAACAGTAGGGAATCATTGGTCACATCTGCAAATGGCTGGCCCCATTAGTGAGCTTCAAACAACCCTAAGAGAAAGCAAAAAGCAGAATCCCAGTGCCTCTGCCTCTCCTTGCCTCAGTTTCCCATCAAAAGAACATGGCACTGGTGAAATGCTCCGGTGTTGCCCCCACATCAAGATGCATAAGTGGCATTTTTCAGAACAAGCCCGGACAATCTGTTAGCAAGAATCACAAATCCACATCTAGGATTGAAAGGGCCAAAGTACTTGAACATGTACAAATAAGTGAGCCAGGAGAAAGAAAAGGAGCCAGAGAGGGTAGCTGGGCTTATGTCTTCAGAATTGAGAATAGGGACACTACTTATTTAAACCTGAATGCAGTCTATACAACCACTACTGGCTAAATCAAAATCTTTTGTACAGGCTATACTTGATTAAATTTGGTTAATTTTCACTATAAAATTGAAAAATAATTACTGGTTAAAATAATAACATAAAATATCCTTTATCTAAAGAGTGCTGTAGTTGGAGAACACAGTTCGTTCTTCATACAAAACGGAAGAGACTAAATTGCTTAAACACAAAAGATAACTCAAATTCATCTACCAAGTTGTACTCAGCAACTCTGTAATAATTGCATAAAGAACACAAACATGCTTTGTTGAGAACTCACAATATCTAATCAGCTATAATTCTAAATTTTATTTTCTATTTGCAAATTACCAAGGGAGCAAACTACAGAACAGGGATGTAAAATAATATTCTAGCTGGAGATATTTTGCTAACACATAATCTTCTACCCACCCCTTCCCTAATGCCTGCAAGGCTCTCCTGCTTCTGAACTTATTTCAATTGTTAGTTTCTCTTTGAAGGTATTTCAACTATAATGCAGGCAATGCTCTAATGAATTCTCAGTGCTGTGCTATCTTTCCCAAACAGTTCTTTTATGTCATCGGCAAATTTGGATGTTGAGATGTACTTGCTATACTCATGTGCGTCTCTGTTTCTGAGGAATGTCAGTAATATCATCAGGTGAGTGTTTCAAAGTTTCTAAACTTAAAAATAAAAAAAAATAAACACACACCATAAAAAGCCCTGAACAGACACCTTCTACGGGTTATTTGTTTACTCATATTAACCTGTTTTGGCACTTACCCCATCTCACCCTTCTGCACCTGCCCAGTTGCTGACTGATCCTGCACTGTTCTCTGGAGCCAGGGGAGGGGTTTGCAGGGTCCTGCGAACACCAATGAACTTCACCCCTCTCCCTCACAAGGTTCATCCTCTGAGTAAGCAGATTTGGTAACTTGCATTCCTCCCCACGTGGAGGGATGCAAGTTACCAAACGTGCCTCTGCCAACAACCATTTTTCAGATTCACGAGTAGTCGCCCCCATCCTGAACTCCCACAACCCCAAGAGCTGCCCTACAGACATGACGTCCTGGATACCTCAGCAGAAAGCAGATGGCAGTTGCCTCATGCTTGGAGCATCCAGAGACCACAGCTCCTACACTGTCCTATGTCATGCCTTCCCTGTGATGGCATCTGAATACATTTTGCCACCAATTAAGGTCCCACTGTGACAAGGACCCTTCTAGAAGGGCAGAGGCAGTGGCAGCATAGCTTACGCCTTTGTTTCCTCCTGGAGCAGTGACAGGGAGACTTTTCAGCTGCATCTGTAAGCTGAACTATCCAAAACTAATTTAAGTAAGTTAAAAGGAGAATATTATAAGAGGAGTACAAAAGGCTACTGGTCTGCCTTATGAAACAGATTTATTAAAATAAGCCAAAATATTCTTCTTTGAGGCCAGCAGTCAAGGGAGCAAATTCCTCACTCTTACCAGCCCAACTGCAAGAGCCATGCCAAGCTCACTAAAAATGCAAAGGCAAACAAAAAGCCAGAAATTCCCTTTATTCCACAACATTCTGACAAGTAATTTATCAATGGATGAAAGAACTTAGCCAAAATTAGCAGTCTTGTTGATGCAGGTAATCATCCTGTGTACTTTAAAGAAAAGTGAACATTTCCATGTTGTAAAAGAGCAATGACAAAAATGTCTTTTTTTGTGTAATCAGCAGCTGACAATTTTATAGAATAAATAATGCTATTTTATAGTAATAAGTACAACATCAGCAACACAGTAAAGTTAACATATTAACACTGACAGAAATTATCTCTGTTCTCTATTAATCTGCATTCTTTACAGACGGTAATTTATAAAAATTAAACATGAAACCGAAAGGTTATCTATGGCCATATTAGCAAACATCTGCTTGTGATTCTGATTTCATGTTTGCATGCTATTCTTGGAAAAGCAACCCTTTTTAAGATGTACCAGATGTGACCAAGTGTTCTTAATCGTAAAATATTTGTGTCAGCAAGATAAAAGTTCAGGGCCAGGAAAGAAATCACATATTATGAAAAGAGCAACTGCCTTATACTGCTGCTGCTGAATGCTCCAGAGGAAAGTGTTTCTGAAGAGGGAAAAATGCAGTTTGTTTAGTGTGCCACTACAGATAATTACTCTTATTTTTAAAGCTGAAACATTCAAATGTATATACATGGATTCTATTTCAACTTTCAAGCAGAAAAGTTATGCATTACAAGAACTGCATCACCTATTCATTCTAAGGCATGGGACTGACACAGTTAACACTCAATCTCCAGTGGCAGCAGTTTAAGCAGCCTTCCCCAGACTGACTTTAGAGATCTTGACTTGCTCCCCAAATGGCCTCACCAAGATCTCTCCTGCTCACAACAAGAAAGAAACAGTTAATTTGGAATGGAAAAGTGTTCCAGGCAGCAGATGAGAGCTCTAGCAAGCAACGTGAGGGAGTTAATGTAGACCAAACCAAGGAGAGATGGGTTGTTCAATTCTTTTTTGCCATCTCACTTTAACCTATTAGCTGCTTAAACTATTTCCTAAAAATAATAATTTGAAAAAAAAAAGGTTTCTGGACCATCAGATTATTTGTTCATTATGTTAGATAGCCATACCCTTTGAATGAATAATACTGTTAATGCATAGGAAATAGATATAAAAAGAAAAGAAAGGAAATGAACAACATAAAATAGAATAGCTGAAGATTAATTTAATAGCAAATAAAGAGATTAACAATTAAAATTAAATTATAAATGTTAAAGCTTCTTTATACATCTCAGAAAACCTGAGCTGCCCCAGTCTTTCAAGACTCACATTTTGCTTTTCACTCTCTTGCCCCACACTACTTTACATGCATCTTTAAGACTCAGATTAAATCTCCAAGAAGAGAACACACCAACCTTTATGAAAAACCCTGGAAGGTACAAGAGTTTGACCATGGTGGCCATGCAGAGAAGCTGGCAGATCCTGCCCCAGAGGTGTGGGCCACGGTGCTCACCAAGACTCCACATATCTCAGCCATGCTCTTCCTGAGACTGGAACAGAATTTTCATTTGCACCTGTTGCCCAAATAATATTTGGGACCTGGAGAAGATTCCTCTTCATCACCACATTAAACAGGATAAGGAAACCCAAAAATTTTTAAGAGTGTGTTTTGTCCTCTTTGCTTCCCCTTCCATGAAGCACAAGAATTCACACAAGGCACAAATTACACAAAAATCTGTCACCACACATACAAGAGGCAGGTCAGAGAGCTTCCATGTGAGAAGAGGGCCCTGCTGAGGAAAAGTTATGCCTCAGTGAGCTATATAAAATGTAGCTAATGGAACTGCATAATTCAATGTAAACTGCGAAGAACCTGCTTCCACTTCCTAACCACGGACCAAGCAGAGATGGTGTCTGCAGATACAGAACAGAACACAGAGCACACCTTAAGCCACCCATACAGGAAGGCAATGGCTCAAGAACTCTTCCTTGGACAAACAGGCAATATGATGGGAAAATGCAAAAAAAAGACACAGTAGCAATGGAGCAAGGACAGAGGAATAAAAACACCAGAAATCATTCATTTAATGCAAAAGCACAAGCAGATTTGAAATCCTTCCAAGTCTCTTCAGCTCTGATGTGCGCTTTTGTAAGCAGAAATAGCTCTTAACATACTTTCTGCTTGAAATAAATTCATCCTAATGGAACTCATTTCAATTTAGAGCAGAACAGGTTCCATTCTGGATATATGAAAGCATCCAAATGGTTTTTCTCACACACCTCTGCACCTTTGACATTGTTTCAGATGCAGCCCAGACAGATGAGCAAGTCACAAACACACACGAGTGCTACATTAGCTACAGTGAACAAGAACATCTGCATTTAGCTATGGTACCTTGAAATCAGTAACATAGCTGAGAAAAGAACTGTTTTCAGCAATCAGATAAATCATAAAGCTATTATTAATTCATATGGTTTCAGTCTCTGTTATTCTTTAAGTCTTCCGGATAGAATCACTTATGTTGGGAAAGACCTTTGTGGTCATTGAGTCCAACCATAAACCTAACTCTGCCAAGTCACACTTAACTATAGAAATTTAACCATAACTTTATGGCAAAAGCCAAAGAGCAAGAAAAACCTACCCTTGATGAAAGTGACTGAAAGGGCACCCTACACTATATAAGAGTCTTGATGGAGACAATTTAAAACTTTGTAGAAAGTTGTCTGTCTGACTGCTCCTAGAAAATGCAGAAACTGAGTCATAGAATAATGCCTAGACTCCTCAGCCAGCATTTGGCAGGGCACAATTGTGTTTGTCTGACCCAGTGCTCAATCCACTAGGAAAGACTTACTAAAACAATTATTTTATTTAATGTCTTCAAGTATACATCTCAAAATAATGTGGTTAATTGAGAAATACACAAATACATTTTCCCCTCTGTTACTAATGACATTAACATATTCAGAGTAAGTTTCCCAGCACTATCTGGATCACTGATTTTCACACAGCTCTCAAATGAAAGTAGGGCAGCAAGACAACTGGTATCCTTCCTAATATTCACTAAGTGTTTTCATTTGAGTAGCACCGTAAAAAGAGGACAGTGGAAATAAAGTATGAAGTGCTATACCCTTCCTGTATTTGCCACACTAAATTCAGAGTGCCTGTAGATGGTAAAGCAGTAGAAGATGGGAAGCAAGCCTTCCCTCCAGTGGTCCTGTTATTATCAGCAGCAGAGCTGTATTGATGCTACAGCAGCAGTGACAAGTTTTCAAAGAAGCTGCAGCCTGTACAGGAATGCTTTACACAGCCAAACAGAAAATCTTCCTTCCAGTTTCCTCTGGCTTCAGACAAAAGCAAACTCTAAATCAAGACAATTCATGAGCACATAGGGAAAGGCAGATGCCATTTTTCTACCTGCACTAGAAAACTTAATGATTAAAAAGTTCATGTTGGCACAGCTCCAGTGAAGAATGAGCAGAAGATCTGAGCACTCTGTTGGTGATGCAGCACTGGACAGTGTAAAATCCAAATCTTGCCTGCAAATGTATCTACACCTGCAAATGTATCTACTCCAACACTGAAATGCACAGTACAGTATGCTAGTGAAAATAGGAGAATTTGCTGAAAGACAGATGCTTTTATTTGAAAGAAAGATGATCAGTAATAAACTATTAACCAGCAAAGTCATTAAAATTTTATCACAACTGTATTATCATTATTTCTTGTACTTAAAAATAAAAATGAGAACTCAAAGTTGTTTCTTGCATTTTTTAAAACACAACTGTTAGCACCAAAAATGCTACTACTAAAGAGCAATTCATAGCTAAACAAAAAACAGTTAATGCAGTGTTCCACTAATCTTCAGAAAAGCTGTTAATATTCAGGATTCTGCACAGGAGGGTAAGGCTGAGAAATTAATCCTTTTAAAGTTGAATTTCAACAACAGACAAAGGCATGTGTTAGCTGAATTCTATTTATGGCAATCATCCAAACATCAAATAAAGTTTTCCTGGCTGTGCTTCAGTCATCCCCATTCACAGCTAAAGAGTACTTTTATAAATGTGGACAGACAGTCTAAATCCGGTTTCTTATTTGCATCCAGATCTACACCTCTCATAAAGAGAAAACATTACATAGAAATTGTCACTTCAAGAAACACACCAGGAATGACTTACTGAAAAGTCCATCCTGTACAGTTGTAAACTCCAGACAAAAACCCAATAACTCAAAAAAGGCTACTGAAATACCACAGTGGACAAGGCAGAGCAACTAAGGAATGACAGAGCTGCACATATGTGAATATAAGCTGTGCTAAACAGTTAAACACTTCAGCAGGGTATTTTAAAGGCTTTGGCACATATAAGGAATAGAATTTAAAGATGCATATTTCTCTCATAACACAAAATAGGAAGTGGTGGTGGTGTGGAAATAAATGTGTTCGCAACACCTTAATAATTAAAAAAAAATTCCCACCCTCATGTTCCCATGTTTTAATCTTTCAGCATGCGGGAAAATGAGCTAAGCTTATGTGTGGAAAAAATCCAAATATGCTATGTATGCAAATTCAATTAAGAAATTCAAACAGCTTCATTTTGACATACAACACTGATGGATACATTATAGTTTTTATAACAAAGGCATTTCTTTATTCATGATTCTCTACTAAACTGAATTCTAAGGATTCTTGGTTTTCTCCCCATCTTCACAGTCTGTCATGACAAGGATTTCATTTCTCAAACGCTCAAAGAAACCCAAATGCTGTATGACCAAGGTATATCAATAACAGCTATTTATCAACTGCTTTGCTATGATTTCAAAATCAGAGTTCACCAGAAACAGAGAGGTGATGCAGTACTCCAGCCAGTCATGCTTGTTCCTTAAGTGCAATGCACCATTCAAATTCAGAGATGCACACAAGTCCACCTGACCCTCAGGTTTTTTTTGTCATCTCTTACACTTTCTGTAGAACAAGAGAGGCAATGGCAGCAATGCAAGAATATAAGCACTTTTTCCTTTTGAGGCTACACCACAGTGTTTGACGTGAAGAACTAAAGCATAGAGGTATTCAGATAGATTGTCCCTACATTGCAGCCATCTCTCAGGTTCAGTATTTTATTATGAACCTAGATATAGAGGCTGTGTTTGTGTGATTTGATGTGTTCTAGTAGTTCCTACCATGATGTTTAGCATCTTGAGCCCAGAAACAATCTTCACATTTCACCTTTACTCCTTTTGGTAAAACACTATCATTAAAGATACTTTCTTTCATCATCCCCAAAGGTGAGAAATGTTTATGCTTCATGCCACCATTTTGGTTTCTACTTATAACTCAACTACTGAATTTGATAATAAACATAATTTTGGAAAAGAAACATGAAGTGCTGTTTGTTAAAGAGTACTTCATGACACAGTTAAAAGAAATCTATACTGAAAGCCTGACACCTGTAACACCACTGCTAATAAAATCAAGTGTATGAAACAGACATGTTGCATGAATGCAACAAAACTCAAAACCCTCATATCACACCAACTTCTCTCTCTGGTATCACAAGATCCCAGATTAAGAGATAAAATTGTATCAATGTTAAAAAACCCCCAAAAACATAAAGCAATGGGAGACAGCCTGGATGCTTCATTCATTTAATTCAATTAGAAGGGCTCTGGAATCTCCATCCTTGGAGATGCTCAAAGCATGGCACAGGAGTCCCAGACTTCCTGCTTGGCTTTCTGTCACATTTAACACCATCAACAACTACTTTGAACACGTTCATGATGGAAACTGGAAGGAGAGGGAAGAGATTGTATTAAAAAAACCCAAAACCTCTTTTTAGCAGAAGCATGTCTTATGGACAGCATTTCTTCAAAGTAAGCTTTCATCAAGCACAAGGTGATACAACTCCATCTCAGGCTCTGTCTACAGGCCCTTTGTTCTTTCTAAAAGCAGCACTGCCAATGCACACCAAGCCTCCCTTACAGTGCAGATAAAGATAGATGCAATGAAGGATGTACATACCCAGCCACAGGCAAACTTGTGTGATGAACACTGTATCTGAAAGGAATTCCTCAAGGAAATAAAGGTGCAGGTTGTTTGTAAAAATGGGTTCTGAAACTATTAAGCAAGTTCTTCTCCAAACATTCTCACACATGGGTGTCAGGAGACAAGGAGGAACCTAAGCTGATGATGAAATATGAATGAAAGATTATTTTCTGTACTACAGAGACCACAGAACCAACACCAACAGAATTGGAGGGAGACAGCAACAGAAGTCAAGGGTGTAACTGCTCTGGAACTGCCACTTTGTGTAATACTCAAGGCAGGTTGCAACATATCAAACTTTACTATTTAGTAGCCCACTTCCTTTTTCTCATAGGAGCCAACTATAGGAAAACAAATAACAAGGTTTAGAAGAGTACTTCTGTGACACCCTCCAATTTCTGACAATTAGCTACAGACTTGTCTCTTTCACCTTCCTGCCCCACTTCACAAAGCAACTTGCACTACCCAGTAAGTTCATGGTCACATTAGTAGGTCTTGTCACCCTACACACAAGAAAACTTCCCCAGTTAACAGAAGCTACTGAATTCTGCAGCCTCCTGTTTTCCAGTCATTCTGTAGGGCTACTATCAAAAGTCCCTGATTCTTCTGCTGGAATAGCTGAAAGAGGCAGATATGTGCAGTACCTCCCTCACATAGCACTCAGCATTGTTCGTCCAGCATGGCACCTTCTGTGAGCCACAAAAAGCAGGGAAGTATTATCACAGGAAGAAGCTAAGTGTTAATTCTGTTCCTGAGAACTGCTAGCATCAGTTCTGAAGTTCAAAACTAAAAGCACCGGTAAAGCATCAATTCCATCGGTCACTGGCTTGCTAGAGTTATCCTTTGGACCATGGAAACAAAAAAAATTCTTTTGGAGAATAAATCAATAGATAAGTAAATAACCAAACCTCAAATGTTGTATCAACAATTCTCAACAATCAACAAGCAAATTGCTGTCATTTAATATTTAACCATGAAAGAAAATTATGGTTTGACTATATGACATCTTCAGGATGAACAAAGCTATTCAGGAGACTACAAACATTTTTTTTTGTTGCTTCTACATGACAGAAAGTCTCAGTTTTACAGATACTTAGCTGTGTAAAACAAAATCAGGGGGCCAGGATGATAAACAAAAAGTTCTGCTCATGCTTGCTGCAATGCAAAAAATGCAGCTGTATTAGTACACACATATTAGTTTGAAATGCTTCAAAATCAGTGCATCAACTAAATTACACATTTAATCAGTTCAGATTTAGTACCTGAAATTTGGTGAACTGTTATAGTCACAGTATTTCAGCTCTGCCTGGCTACAATAAATAGCTAACTTTGCTATACTTGAATGTTTCATGTGATATTCAACCTCAGAATAACTAGCCTCAAGGTTTTAGGTTTTATGCCTCAGTGATTTTTCTCCTTCAGTACTAATTTGTTTGTGTATTTGGGTTGGTTTATATCAAAAAGGACAGTATGTTTAATGTCTGTATCTTTCTAAAGTGAGTAAGGGGATGAAGGTGTGAGGGCGGGGTTTGGGCTCAAGTTGCTGCACATCACACTGAATTTGACACTGGACATGTCAAATCTCACCAACATATCCTTTACATACAGGTCTATAATAAAATACTGAACCTGAGAGGTGGCTGCAATGGAGTCACAGTCTGTCTGAATACCTCTATGCATCAAACACCAGTGTACAGCCTCAAAAGGAAAAAGTGTCTGTATTTTTCATCACTACTATTGTATTTCTTCTTCTAGAGCACATGTAAGATGTGGAAAAAATAACTCCACCAGGAAAAAAAAGTGAAAATCTTAAAAGGCTGAGAAACATCATTCTGAACATCAGTAAACTGAGGGTCAGGAGGACTTCTGTGTGTCTGAATTCAAAGGCTTGAATTCACCTAAGGGTTGAATTGCACCTAAGGAATTAGCATGACTGGCTGGAGCACCTGATTTACTCTGTATTTCTGGTGAACTTTGATTTTAAAACAATAGTTATGTTTTAGAGCAGTTGATAAATAGCTATTATTGATATTCTTTGTTCATACAGAGTTTGGGTTTCTTTGAGCACTAGAGAAACGAAATCCTTGTAGTGACAGAATGTGAAGATGGGGAGAAAACCTAGCATCCTTAAAATTCAGCTTAGTACAGAATCACAGATAAAGAACTGCCATTGTTATAACAACTGTGTCCAGCAGTGATGCATGGCAAAATGAGGTTCTCTCTGAGGGGCTGAACAACAGAACTTGAGACAGATTTTCACTGACTAGCTTAATCCACCAAAAAGGAAAGAATAAACAAAATTGTGGTTCAAATATTTACATCACTGTACTTCATATCTTTGAAGCTCAATAATTTTCAGCTTATTTGGTGCCCTTTGCAGATATTTGTTCAGAATTTTTAAAATGTCAGCCATCATAAAAATAAAACGAGTAGGAAAAAGTACAACTTTATCACTCGTTAAAAGTTGCCAGCAGCTCTCGAAGCCGGCAGCCTGCAGAAGAAAGAGGCTCTTGTTCTCGCCCTGCACACAACGCCCCGCGTAACCTTTAAAACGCCGCCGGACACATAAAATAGCATTGATGCTGCAGTCCCGGCGAACAGGAGGGCTGAGCCGCAGCTGTCCCGGCCAGGACAGACCCTGCCCTGCTCCCTGCCCTGCTCCCTGCCCTGCTCCCGGCCGGCGCGGAGCCACCGCGCTCCCTCCTGCGGCCGCGGAGAGCTGCGGCAGCGCTCCGCCGCTCCCGTCCCTCCTCAGCACACCAATCCCCGGTTTAAGGGGCAGAGGATGCTGAACGGCTCCTCGCTGTGCCGCAGATCTCTTTCCATTTAACCTCAGAGTGCCCCGTTTCTCTTCTCAATTCTCCCGCAAACGCGAGGGTGATTTTATCCTTCACGGGCAAAAGAAAGTTAAAAATTGAAAATTATTAATTGCTGTGCTGGATGGTAGTGAATGGTCTAATTTTTTGTGAATGATATAAAGCATTCAGAGGTCTGGTCTTTATTGAGCAATCCAGAGACCAAGCTCTGTGCCAGAGGCCATAAAGAGAACCCCATAAAGGAATTGGTTACAAGACTCACATTATGAAATAACAGAAGTACAGTAATAGGATATTAATAGCTACCCATGGAGACACTTGGTTTACAAAGAAAATTTGTAACATTTAGATAAACAAGACAACACCTTGAACACAGTAAAAAATGAACAGGTTAAGATACCTGTAAGTCTGGACCTACGAGTAACCAAGAAAGGCAGAGTGGTTTACGGCATCATTTGGAAAATTTTGGATGTTATTGTAATTACAGTAATAACATCAAAACTAATAAATGGTCCTGGGTCATTAGACACCAAAACAATAACTCTAGTCAAACAACTCCAGTGCATGCTGGTGACCTGTTAGCATTAACACAAACATCAAAAGGAGGAATCTCTCACGCAGACTCACCCACCTCCAAGCTTTCGCCCTCCTTTTCCCTCAATGAGCTCCATCCATTAGGGCCTAAAGAGGAGCTCAGACAGGAGGCTAGAGTGCAACTCCTGTCTTTTCAACAGCTGTGTCATTTAGCTGCTTTGAGGATAGTTAATGATGCTTATTAGCATGCTGACAGCTGATGTATCCATCATTAATACCTTTAGTGAATACACCAGCAGCTACACACTTCACTGTAACACAGATAATGCCTGAGAAACTCCATCTGCAGTCAGTGAACGCTAGCTCAGTGGCACAGCACTCATAGGTCCATTTTTCTCAGCATTGCCATCACTTGAAAAGAAAGGAAATGTTTTCTTACCCCCAAGGATGTTGTTTTGTTCATCCAGCTGCATAGTTTCAATAGGAGGGACATAAACAGACCTCAGCAAGTTACAATGCTAGGGTACAGGACAAGTGGGTTTAGACTTACTTAGGCTGAGGAATTGCTGAATGTTTTTCTCATTTTCCTGCCAAGTGATGCTGGAAGTGCTAACTAGGGGCCGAAGAAACTTGAATTCCTCAAATTACCACTCCCAGAATTACTTACTACATCTTAGAAGAACCTGCTAGGGAAGAACTGCTAGTTGGAAGGCAGTGATGTAGACGGTAACTTGAAACACTGCTGAAAGTGCTTCAAACTAACCTGTTTGCCTATTATCTAAAATGCCCTGAAGTATTCATAATCAGGTCTCATGCTTCAGAGGAGCAGAGATAAGTCAATTAAACAGCTTTTCTAACTGCACAACACAGACAAAGCTTAAGGAACTAGGTCCTGGTCTTGGCTCCACATAACGCTTTGCAAATGTTAGACTTTGGACTTCTTGCACACCCAGTACTTGGCATTGCCTCATATGCCTAAGCTCCATGGAGTCAGGATATCAAATATAACACACAGAGCATTTCCTCACTCTCTGCACCTCCTGCCCCAAGAAATGCATTTTATCTTGGATTCTAAGGCACCCAACTTCTCCTTGTGCAAAGGAAACAGCCCAAGCACATAGGTGAAACACTTAAGTCAGGGAACACATGCCCTTCTTCTAAAAATCAAACTGCAAAACCACCTGATAGGCAACACAAAAAACAGAGTTAAGATCTAACACAGATGCATACACCAAGCACACAGGTTGGAGAAACCCATAACCCATAAAGCCACTGTCACTGTGAGGAGAGTCCAGCAGCAGCACAGGCTGTCCTGAGAGATTTGAAAACGGACGGAGCCTGCACAGACATGACTGAATCAAGCCCTAAGCAACCTGTTCTGACACCACAGCTGCCCCTGCTGTCTGCTGGAGGCCGCTCTAGAGACTTTATGAGGTCCCTTCCAGCCTGATTTACCCTATGAGTTCTTTCTGTACTTGCCACAATGTGTCATGCCGTTGGACTTTGATGTTATTCTAGCCTCTGGTAGGTACTGTCATGGAGTCACACACGGATCAGTTAAAACTGTTTCCGTGAATAAGCCTTTGTATCTTCCCATTTTCAAATCTGGCACAAATTTTCCTTGGGAAGAGGCAACAGAAATTATTTTGAAAATACTATCAACTAGGTACTGCAGTTCTTCCATGTAATTTCTGAAGCGAGATGTTTGGAAAGAAATTTATGTATAAAATGCACTGTCTTCATCCAAATTTTACCTCACCCCAAAATAAAATAATGAAACCAAGCAGATAGAAGACCACAACTCTTTTCAAGAACAGAAAAAAGATTTTTGTTTGGAAAGAATCACTAAACTACGAACTAGATCTTACGATTTTGTGATAAACATTAACTTTGCTAAATAAATTTTTTAAAATACTGCATTCTTTTAAAAGCCCCTATTAAGGAAAAAATGTTGCCTTTTTATGGCTATTTATTAGATACTAGCTGAATTTCAATATTGAATTGTAATTCAGCACCATATCATCTATTTATATCTGCCACTCTGAGCCAACTGCAGCTTACTGCATGATTTTGAAGATTTTGGCCAGGATTTCAGCATAGTTGGCAAATGCAAGCTGGCAAGCTCTTAGGCAATTAAAGTCTTTATAATTACTATGCCACCACATACAAGAATGATAGAAATGGGACTGGATAAAATACAGAAATCTGGTAGTCATGCTTATACTACATGACTCCTTCAGTATTTCTTTAGTGGTATTACAGTAGCATACTACAACCATCCCATCAGTCTTTAAACTGAAGATGTTAAAGTATTAGCTCCATGTTCTAATTATGTTAAAAGAGGATTATCCATACTAAAATGTGGTTTACTGGAACAAACATAACAATGGAAAGCATTTGCTCACTAAATGCATAATACATGTTCAGCCAAAGCTTTAATTACATAGTCCATGACTGAGTAACAAATACGTATAATCCATCCTTATGGATTTCACCATGAAGACAAATAACTTTAAGAAACTTCTTCCAGCAAACATTTCCAAATAATCCCCATACACAGTCATAGCAAAAAAGGATAGAATGTATTTCCTAATCACAGAACTTAGGCTTTTGCCAGACAGAATGCTGTTTCCAAGGTAGGACTTGTCATTATTCAACCAATATTCAGTCCTAACTATCTTGACAGTCCCTGTTCTCTTTCACATGATCCCAAGACAACCTTGTTGCTTTTCTCCATTGGCTTCCCAACAGCCAAAAACACGATGCTGAGCCAGATCTGGCATGCTTGTAGAGAGCCTTCTATTACTCTATTTTATGCAACATGGCAAGAAAAAATTTGGTTTAAATAGAATATAGTGAATTATCAGGGGGAAAAAGTATTGCTATGTTTCACTTACCAAACCTTCCTAGGTCAAAAAGCTCTATACAATTAGTTTTTGAAGCAATTAGCAAATGCTTAATTACAGCTAGTCTTGCCTGCTCTGCTGTACATTATCCCCAAGTAATGCAGCAAAACCGAATTTATGCAATATAGTTTCAATGTATTCTAAAGAAAGTACAGAATATGGTAGTAACATTAGCCACAGAGTGAACACCAAAAACTGTAAATTAATTGATAAATATGTATTTCTTTTTCCCAGAAAATCTACTCTGAGACTTGGGACTCCAGATAGGGAAGGGTCTCTTTGAACTGCATATCCATACTCAGGAATAGAAGAGATGGAGCACCCACCAGCATCAGCTGCACGAGGAAAGGAGCAGGAGGATGTGGAGATGTCTGTGGTCCAGAAAGCCTAAGTTTGACATGATTAAGTTGCATTCTTCCAGAGTTAAAGGGTCATTCAGTCAGTAGTGCAAGCAGGTCTTCCTTCTCCGTCCTTGTAAATGAAATTTGGATTTCAATGTTTCTTGTGTTCATATTCTTTTGGGATACAGACCACAAGAAAACTAAATGAAAAGTAAGCCCCAGGTAGGCAAGCTGAAGAATAAATGCCAGCTTTTGTGAGTTTGATCAGCATAAAACTGTATAAAGCACCTTAGCAATAAGTAAACCCCAGAAGTTTTCAGTTGTGGTTGGTTTAATTTGGTTTAAATTACATCTTGCATCACATAATCATTGCAAATCACAAAGATTTTAAACATACCTCTAAAACTCCATCTCAAAGGAATCCACATATTTTTTTACCAATACTGACTGACCACAGGGTATCCAGAGAAGCTCTGGAATCTCCATCCTTGAAGATGCTCAGAAGTCACCTGGACAACCATCTCTAGGTGGGCCTGCTAGAACAGGGAGGTTCAGCAAGACAACCTCCTGAGATCCCTGCCAATCTTAACCATCCTGTGGCTCTCAACCAAAATCCTACCAAATTCTACAAAGGCACCATTTCATGTCTCACCACACCCAAAGAAGGGATGTAGAAAAATAACAGTTTCCGCTGCATCTCTTAAGATCTAAAAACTGATTTAGTCTATACTGCATGAAAAGGGGAAGGGAAGGGAAGGGAAGGGAAGGGAAGGGAAGGGAAAAGAAAAGAAAAGAAAAGAAAAGAAAAGAAAAGAAAAGAAAAGAGAAAAGCTCACACACACACAACTTATGACTCGTATTTTAGTTGATTTGGGGTCTAGAGTAAAAAGTTGCATAATGCTGCAGGAGGCAGGAAGAGATACAGGGAAAGAATCTATATGGTGACAAAGACAAAAGCTACCCTGTTTCAAAGAAACACACAGGCCACAAGATTTTACAGACTTACCATTAAATTGCACAAACCCAAACACTGTATGAAGCAATTTGGAGATACTCCAACCTCTCAGGGTTTCTTGAGATTTTCAGTGGGGAACTACAAAAAGGTTTGTTTCCTTCTCCCATCCAAAGAAATTGGAACAAAATTGATAACAATCAATCATTTTAATATCTCCTTAATTAAAAAAACCCACAAAAACAACAACAAAACACACAACCAAAAAACCAAAACCAACCAACCAACCACAACAACAACAACAAAAAAAAAACAAAACAAAAAACCAACCACAAAAAAAAAAAAAAAAAAAAAAAAAAAAAAAAAAGGGGGTGGAACCAAAACCAAAACCAAAAAAAACCCCAACCCCCAAACCACCACCACCATTTACTATCAAGGGATGATTTTTGAAAAACCACTGAACTGTCCCAAAGCATTCTGTCCCTAACAAAATACCTGTTTCTACTCCTGGCATTACCCACCACCCTGGACCAGACAATGTTGTTATCCCAAGATCTAACAGTATAGGTTAATGTTAACAACAAATATCTCAGCATTTTCTTTTTGTGTATAAATGTTTAGAGTTATTTCATTTCATGCTGGCTTGGAAAACTACCAGTCCATTATTTATTAAATTCTGAGGCATTCAGGAATATAGCCAATTCCAGCTTATATTGGAGAAAAAAATGGAAGAAACACTATTATTCAACTGTGCTGAAGGAGAAAAAAAAACGAGAAGCAGTCTTGTATGTATATACAAGTTCCGAGACATCTTTAGTGAATCCAAATCTATGAATACAAATCTAGAAGGACTTAAATATAATGTCAAGTGTTATGTTCAAGTCTTCAAGGGATCAAGACCAAGGACCACACCTTCTCTAGGCAGAGGGATTGAGATGTTTGGTGTCACAGAGGAATGTCCCTTGGCACCACAGCACAACACATTCAAGGAAAAGCAATTTAATTTTTGCAGAATTAAAGAATCAGTGATGCCTAGCTGGAATGCTCTGTTTTGGAAGAGGCCCAAAAGCTCAAGTAATTGCAATGGACTGGAAAGGCCTTCACCCCCAGGTCAGCAATTTACATTCCAGCTAGGCTACTTAGGAGACAAAGCAGTTTCCACCAATCACCCTTAGAATGCTCAAGCTGCCATTTTTGGTACCATTGCCGAGGTGCAAGCACACACAGATACCCTGACAAACCAGTCACATGCACTATTTTCAGCAGAAGAGCCCAGGACTGAGGTAGTGCACAAATTATTTAGTTGGCTACCACAAGCTAGCAAAGGTGGGTCTGCGATAAAATTCCTCTCTATAGGCTTGAGATTCTGCCCACCACAACAGTGTCAAATACCAAATTGGCATAAGTAAAAATAATGTTGTCCTCCGTGAGATTTTAAACTCGTTACAGTTTGATATAAGTGATAGGTCAAATAGAAAGTCCGTATTTTTTCTCTTTCCCTGCCAGCTAACATTAGTTCCACCCCACTTTCCCAGTTATTTCTTTCATTTTCCTCCCTCTCAGCTTGCTTTGCATCCTCTGCTTCTTGCTCCAGAGCATGGCCCTTTTTCTTGGTCCCATATTTACTACCCACAGTCTACTTTCTTTTCTATTGCTTTCTTCACTACTTCTAACTTAACTTCCAATAGTCTGCAAACCCTAAATGACTAATCAACATAACTATTGTAAAAACGGGCGAGCTTTATTGCTAAAACTTCTGTATCTGTAAAGCAAACTTTAAATACCTAGGTTCTCAGTACGCACACAAATTTTTCAGTATGTTTGTAAAAATTTCAAGTGTGTCAGGGATGCAGTAGAACATCAGGGAAAAAAAAGGTGAAAATTCAATAATGGCTGAGAGTTAGAACAGGGACTAGAAATAAACATCCTCATTTTCAACTCCGAGTGAAAGACAAGCTTCAAAATCATTAACTGTCTCCTTTTGCTTACAGCAGGAGGTCACAGAAAATGTCAAACACAAGAGAGCTGTTCAATTAAGGGCAACCTTACAAAATCCAAACTGTTACCAACAGCAGCCTAGACGTCATCTTTGCCCCAGCAAAACCACTGCCCCTATTACACAAGGCTCCACATGAAAGAGCTGCCAAGCTTTAACCTTCAATGAGGAGAAATGAATTTATTCACTCAAACAAAACTGCCCTGCCAGAGCATTGGCTTCCTTAGGAACATGTAAGGGGAAAAAAAAGGTAAGCTAAGTTTTCCCACCTCTTCCTATAGCCTAAACCAGAAGCTACACACATGGAGTATCAGTACAGTAATTGATCAAAAAGCAATAAATAGGAGACTACTATGTCAAGCACTGAAAGTAGGTAGACAGCAAATTAGCTAATCAGAACATCTGTTAAAGAATAAAAAATGGCACAAAACAAAACCAAATAAAAAACCCTGAGAAAACCAATGATGAATAAGAATCCAAAAGCAATGCTTTTATGGGCAAGTAAAAAGTAACCAAATACAGGAGTTTTATTTAATGGCAATTTTATTGTTGCACATTGAATGCTCTGGAAAACATAGCTAATCTGAATTACACCAAATCGTCAAAACAGTTTTAGAATAATTTTTCTGCCATACAAGAAAAAAATATATTTATAGTTCCAGACACAGAAGCATTAAAAATACTCAATACTAAACTTCCCCCTCTAATCTGAGTATAAAGGTTCTGTAAAATCCAAGCCTAAACTATGGCATTATATAAAGTCTTTGGGCCTATGCGTATCAGTCAGAACTCCAGGTACACACAGTATGAAATCAGAGTGAGGTGCAGGCTGCAGAAAGAGTTGTGCACTATCAGTGCTGCACCCTGGACTCCATACATACAACATGACCAGAAATTCCTGTATGCATTTGTTTGGGTGTTATCAAAAGAATTTGAGATTAGGTTTGGCTTAGTGAACACAGAGTTAATGAAATAAGAATGTAGTCAGTATAGTTAGCCAGAGATCTACTTTGGTCACTGTACGAAAATGTCATTCTTAGAGAACTAGAGGATACAGATTCCTAAGCACTGCATACTCAGTACACTGCACACAGTTCACAAGGTCAGAAGGAAAAAAAAAATATGGGTTTGATATCCATCTCTAACATGCAGAAAGTCAGTTTACCAGAAGTCTACAACATTACATCTTAATGCTTTATATTATGCAATACTTTGCCTAATAGTCTGTGCAGTCTGTGCTTTTCCAATAAGCAAAAGCTACTGTCCAAGCAGCCTTCCTGAGCAACCAGAGATGTGCAAACAATCAGCTGGTGATATCCCTGGGCAGTATGCAATGCTCATCTGCAGAACTCCAAACAAGGACTTTGAAGGCATTAGGACAGAGAAGGAACAGGAAATAAAAGCACATTAAGAATGACTGATTTTAAACAGTAGCACAGATATGCAGCACTAAACACGACATTTAAATATTCTGAGAAGCTGACATCACCACACTGCCCAGTACTGCATGCAGGGGCTGAACTTTGCCAAACACGAACAAGCCAAATCCTGCTATTCTTGAAACTAACAATAGTTTTGCTTGAACTCCAGCAAAAAAAGTTGACTCTCGGCTGAGAGCAGATCATACCTCAGGGCACACACATGGGCAAGGACACGCAAAACACCCCACTAAGCATCTTCCGGACCCTCAAACGGTCCCTACGATCGGAGCAGCAGGTCTAGGGTTGCAAACCCCTCACTTGGAGTCCTTGGAGAGCTGCGCTTTCATCCTCAGGGCTCAAAGGAAAAGCTTCAGACACAAACTGCACATTCTTAAAGGATTTAGGTTGGGGTTGTTTTCCTCCAAAAAGCACAGTCATTTTGTTGTGGAAAGCTTCTGACAGTCAAAGCATGCAATACGCACACACCTCCCCATCGTGATTTTCGGGGGAAAAGCAGTTTCTGTATTACTCCATGCTTACCAATAAGTAACTTCTAAGTTTGACGTATTCCTAAGTTTACTCACAAGCAGAAGTCTCGCAGGCGCAGGCAGGCACAGGGACAGCCAGACCGGCCGGAGGATGCGGCGCTCCCGACCCGGCGCTCAGCCGCCCGGCTGCTCCCGCGGAGGCTGCCGGTGCCTCCC
>VZTN01025411.1:43304-112868 GCA_013400515.1 Erpornis zantholeuca | reverse complement strand
TCTCACTTTAAACTTAATGTCTTTTCAGATTTCTTTTTTAAGCATGAATCTAGTTTCTTCATTTATTATAGAATAGGTTCATGCATGTATTAAAATATGGAATTTAAATCTTTTAAGAAATTATTTAGACAAAATTAATTTTAAGACAATAATCTGCAATATTTGGAGATGCTGGAAATGGGAGTTGAGACTATCACATTAAAAATAAAGATTATTTATTCAAACCCATAGTTAATTAAAAATGCTGAAATAGATTTTTTTTTTTAATACATCAACAGAACAGCTAATTATTGCTGTTTATACAGGTGTCTGAATGTTGGTCGTGCAGTTAGAGTGGAGAGGCCAGTCATCATTTGACTCCAGATCTTTCAGGATCCTGTAAGTACCTGAAACCCCATTTGATGTTTGGCTGCCTCTGGTTTAAATCCCAACAATTCTTCCATGATACCAGGCAATGTTATGCATGTTGGTATTTTTCCTATGGTGGGCAATGTCCCTTACATGATAAATGTGCAGTTTATTTCACAGGTTTTGCCAAGCAACTCTCAGGCAGTAAAGCCTCACTGACCCTTCTGACTTGGAAAGTATCTGAGCCAATTATGTAAAAGCTGAATATCTTTGCCAGCTCCGTTACCCATCCAGCTCTTTCTGTAAACAGATTATCCAATTTTATACAGTTTCTGCACTGGCCACTTTCAGACTTGAGTTCACAGAGTGAAATTTGGGGATTTTCTTCTCTTTCCAGCCACATAAAAATGTTAATATCTTGAGAGGGTATCACACAAACAATAAACAAGGTTTTACGAGGATGGTGCTCAGATGAATAGGACCCCTGAGATGTGTTGGTGTTTATTAATAATAGGCTCATTTCAAGCACTGAATATATTCTTGTGTGACATAAAGTGCCCTAGCAGAAGGTTGCTGCCATGCAGAGCAGCCCACGCCTGGCAGCCTCTTGTCAGAGCAGGTGAAAAAATGGATCAGGCTGGTTAGATAAGGCTGCTCTCCAGAACCATCAGGAGACACACTAATTCAGTGCTTCCAATTTATTTGCAGATTCTGTTAGCTTAGTCCATTAATTCCAATGTGGATTAACAATTTGACTGAATTTGTAGATAAGGCAGCCTCATTTTTTGAAGGGCCCAGCACCCAAAACATTACTTGAAATCAATGGGTTATGGGAGTGTGCTTAGTACCTCTGAAAATTAAGTTCAAAATTAATTGTAGATGTAAAACCAGTGGCAAAAAATTAGTCTGAGCATCCTTCTAATGAAGTCAATGACTACAGTTTTATTGATGTTATTTGGTATAAATCAAGCTCCCTACCAGGAGTATATATCCAGTAATTTTTAAAAAATGAACAATTTCCGTCTCATTTAAAGATGCTCTGTAATGCATTCTTCTACCTTACCATGTAGGGCTTTTATCAAGGAGACTTCTAAAATTTTCTACATTAAGGCTAGTGCATACACCAAGATGTTTCTGTTTACTTCTGCAAATAGATAACAAAGCTATAAGCTTCTTTTAATAAGAAACTGATGCATATTATCAGAGTGCAGTGGTGTTGTTTGGAGACCCATTCTGCTTACAACAAATAGGAGGGATACATTAAAAAGGTCTTCCAGAACTATCAAAAATTTTTGGTGAGGGATAAATTTGAGACACATTGGCACCATCTGACATGAAATCTACCACAGGACATGCACATATTTCAGTTGCTGCTTAGCCCTTATTCACCTGCCTGCACCAGCCCCAGCAGGAAAAGGTGATGTGTGTTTTAAAGGAGAAAAAAGGAGTTTTCTTATGTTCCTCCTAATCTGCATTCCTCAGGAGCAAAGCATGAAATTTAGCCCTTGGATATGGAAAGGGCATATTTCTAGTAGTGTCATAGAACATCATATTTACAGCATCACAGAATCAATCCACAGACTGGAACAGACCTCTGAAATCATCAAGGCCAACCTCTGACCAAACACCACCATGTCAGTTAGACCAGGCCATGTCCAGTCTTTCCCTAAACACCTACAGGGACATTGACTCTGCCACCTCCCTGGTCAGTCCATTACAACAGTTAATCAGCCTCTCTGTGAAGAAATTCCTCCTAATGTCCAACCTGGCATGTGACCTTTATGTGAAAAAAATATGTTAAGATCCATTTGCAATAGTGCAAAT
Organism: Erpornis zantholeuca; assembly: GCA_013400515.1. Lineage (NCBI taxonomy): Eukaryota > Metazoa > Chordata > Aves > Passeriformes > Timaliidae > Erpornis > Erpornis zantholeuca. Next base: position 110,696 of record VZTN01025411.1, on the reverse strand, counting down.
GTCTGGAATTTCTCTTTCATATATTCAATAATTCAAAATACATCAAGGAATAAAAGTTTTAGCAAATTAGCCTGGGGCTTGAAATAATCACAACAAATCTTTATCTAATTCCTTCTTACAGAGAAGTAGGCTGTCTTTTACATCTGAGCAGAGCAGGGCAGACCCTACGATTGTTCAAGAGGAACTTGGAGTCTCAGGTACAGGACCAAAACAGCACCATTTCTAGAGGATCCCTAAAGCTTCTGTTAGACTTGGTTACCCAACACTTCTAAAAAAAAACACACCAGTGGGAAATTCCTAGTGAAAGATTGTGCGCCTGCATTTTGTTACATTCTGAGCAAAAGCTTATTTTTCTTGGTCCTTGAAGTGCTCATTGCAGCACATTGCAGCAGTGTAAGGGACTTATTTATGGCTGGAGACTGGTCTGAACAAGGAGGAAAAGGGTAGCAATCCTCTTTAGCTCCGAGGTGATGCCTTAAGTGCTGAGAAAATGTTGCACGTTCACAGCTTGTCTGCTGGGTGTTTTCCACAGGAAGCTCACTCACGGCTATTTAGGCATGGTGCGAAGTTACAGAGCATGTCATCTGTTTGTATCACCCTGTACATCATTTCTGCAGCCCCTGTGCTGACACATGTTGTGCTGCCTGGGGTAGACATGCCAAAAGTATCCTCTTCCCCACAGAGCACCACAGAAACAACCAAGAACAAGTAAAGCACAGCACCTTTTTGTCTCTTTTCAGGGCCCTGTGAGGTGCTTCTCCTGCCTTTTGTCCCTCTTCCTCCCTCAGAATGAGCCAACACCTCTCATCCCCCCCCAAAAAAAACCCAAAAATTCCACCCCCAAAAGCCTCCAAAAGCAAAAGCACCCAACCCCCAAAAAACCTCACCCCATTCTCCCCAAAAAATCCCAAACTCTCAGGAAGGCATCTCTTGGAGTATAACAGTTGATTGAATAAGTCACCTTCATTCTCATTTACAGTTTTCTCTTTTCCCCCTTTTGTTTCCCCATTTTCCTCCATTTTAGGTTATCTTTAGTTTAATTAAAGTTAATTCAAGAATTTTAATTACTTCATATTTTACAGTCCAATTCTATTTTTGCCTCATTTCAAAGGATAGCTTTAATTCTAGGAGCGAGAAAAATCAGAAGATGAGGCACATGTGACTACACTTTTTCCTAGAGAAAGCAAGAACTTCTGCTTATTATGGATCTATGCATTAAGACTCGTTCACTTTAAAATGTCTCCTTAGACTGTAAGAATATTTTGTACAAGATAATTGAGACGTCTTTATGTAATGCAAGTCTGACTAACGTTAACATTCATGCAGTGATGACAGAACATATACTCTTCTGCATTTTGATTTTCATAGATACCTACTCTGTAAATATTCAGACTCTTCAAGTTGGAAGAATGTTATTAACTGTGTTCAAAGGATCAGATCTTTCACTTGTCTTCAGTTTGGGGAAGAGGGAAAAGGAAAGTCTTTGCTAACTTCCCAGTTTCAAGAGAGATGAATCAGACATTGGCCTAGCATGTTCCCATGTGGCCACCAAAAAAGTACAGGCGCAGAGGAGAAACACATATCACCTTTCTTCTGTTGGCAGCTGAAAGCTTCATTTGTGAATAGCATGGGGGGAAAAAATATCTGTCTTGAGTAATACTCAGCTATGTCTTTGTTGTATTGATTAGTCATACAAAACACATCCAGCACAAAAGCATTGGTGCACTGGGAAAACTGAATTTCTGTGAAAAGAAAACTCAGGTTATAGTTCACAATGTACAGCGGTTTCATGGGAGAATGAACAGTGCAGATATCTGAAAAACAACTGGAGTGTAAGGCACGTTTTACAAATATCTATCCTGACATTGCCGGAGTAAGATGATCAGCAGCCCTGTTTCTGGCTAATTCTTTGCAGGATTTCAATTAGAATAACCATGCAAGTTCCTGTCTTTTCAGTTCTAAAGACAGCTTATCTATTTACTGCAGCTGAAAGCTCTGATTTAGAGGTGTCCTGCCTTTCTACCTTCTGGGTTTTGTTTCTGGTGTCTCAGTGCTCATTCTCACACAGACCTGTTCTCACCATTTGGTGGCCTAATACCCAGCATTCCAATAAAAACAATCCTCTACCCCAACATTATACCATAGAAAATATCTCAATATTAAAGATCTCAGGCTCTAACAGTTGTATTTATCAGTGTATTGTTTAATTCATTAAATAAAATCAGATCCTTGAAAGAGCTCGCTGTCTAGAGCATCTTTCTTCTCCATTCAAGTCCCTCCCCCTCCACAGACTCTTATGTGTTTTGTTTAAGACTAGCCATGAACTAATTAACAAGTTACAGTTTGCTGAATGACTTTGTTCTGCTTCATGTAAAGCCAGCTGACTCACTTCTATGTGACTGATTTACCTGGAACTGAAATAGGAAGAATATTACATGTTAAAAAAAATCAACACTCTTCAAACAAGATCAAATAAAGCAGCTCTACTTTCAGTGGCCAGCCTTTGTAGACTGTTTACAGATAAACTTGTTGGTTATATAACCTGTCAACAAGATGTTTGCTTTTTTCCATAAATTTAATTAGTTTTTGATAGATTCATCAGTTTTCATCTAAATTATTTTTGGTGAATTCTAATTGGCTCCTGCTGTGGCTTGGCAGCCACATAACTGATCATATGCCTATTTAATCCACTCATGGGATATTTAACAAATTGTTAGCTATTTCACTGTGCACTGAAGTGTAGCTCTACCAATTCTTTTTTCCTGTCACGCTACTGGGGCTATTATGACAGTCCATTATGTGATTTATTTTGTGAAATAAATGTGAAGTGCTGCAAAAACAACAATACATCATAATCTTTACCCAAAATAATAGAAGGTCAAGAGACATCTCTTTGCTTGTGCATGCAAAACACTAATACCTTGCTTTCCAATCTGTGGACAGTAGTTCACTTCTTCTGACATTAATGCACTAAGTAAGAAATATTGCAGTGAAATAGTTATGTGATAATTCATTTTATCCTTCTAAAATAAGTATTTAATTGGTTAAGAGGAAAAGGAATAGGCCTATTTATCAGATGTTTAGGCTTGTCTACCTGGGGAAATAGCCTGGAATAGTTATTGCACACTAACTCTTCAGGAGGACGTTCTTAATCCATAGTGAAATTGTCCCTGTGTGTTTAGTTTAACCCACCCTGGGTATGAGGATATACTGATTGTTGCACTTTAAATTCGCCCCCTGCATTTATTCTGCAACAACTGCCCCACATAGACAATTTTTTAATGAAAGTAATGTAAGGAGTTCAGAAAAATAGCTGTAAAGCTTAGTTGATCTTTTATGCAGTAAAATGCTCATTCTCCTCCCCAGGATGCAGCTCGCTAGGCAGGACTAGAGATTACTTGGAATGTGGAAAGATGTTTTAGATAGGAGTGCCTGAGGTACAGGTCCATCAGCTTCCTCTTTTCCCCCAACTGCATTTATCTTAGGTGGTGTTGATTCTTCTTTTTTCTAGTTGTTTGGGGGCAGGGGGGAAGGTTGTTTTGGTTCGTTTGGTTTTGGTTTTGTTGTTTTGTTTTTTTCTGTTGGACATATAGAAGAGTACACATGATGCTCTGGAATTTATGGTACTTTCTTCTCTTTTTCCTAGTAGCAGATGAGCTGCTTGTGTGCTTGGTCTGCAGAGCAGTCCTACAACAGCTCTCTACTGGAGGTGTGGCACTACTCTTCCTTCTGCTAGCACACAGAGACCTAATCAGTGAAACAATGGGTTCTGGTCAGACCTGTCAGCCTGCAACTTTGGTTTTTGCTCTCTAAAATGAATCAGGGTAATGATGTCTGTGAAATGGTGTGAAATTTTGAAAGACAAACATGATAGATGTGAAATCACAATAAATCACCCTCTCAGTAGAAATACCAAGTTTTCTCAAAATGTGGTAATTTCTGTATGACACAATTCACGTAATATCAGAGTTGGGAAATCCATAACTCAGATGTCAGAAAACAAGACGGAGCTGTCAATATGCTAGTTCAACAAAAGACATAAAGTAGTCAATCGTTGCTATAATTCACATGCTATCAGAGGCATACAGCAGCTTCTGCCTATCCATGTTTTCTTAACAGGCTGTAGTAGATGAGTACACAACGAGTGCAGTAAAGCACTGTCAAACCAAACCATTAGGGATGACAGACCCCAGAGGATTAAGTCATGATGGCAAGGTCAGTAGGATGTGAAACTCCGCTAATAATGTCATGCCCTTGTCAGCTTGCATTGGCTAAACATGTTAAGGTTTACCAGCAAGCCCTATGGCTTAGTGAGCACTGCTAAAGGGAATTTCGACCTGAAATAGGTCAACGTGAGCAGAATACAAATACTTGTGCTGGAAAGACTCTTGTTGAAAGCCTGGCACAGCTAAAGCCAACGGGAGCTTGGTCAGTGACCTCTGCAAGGCCAGAATTTTGCCCTTTGGCTTTTGCGGATATGACGTTCAATTAAATCCCTTTGCTTCTTTTCTGTAGATTGAGTTTCATCATATGTCATAAGACATTTGTAGATTGCAAGCTGTGTGGCAGGGACGAGCATCTCATTCAAGATTTGTACAGATTCCAGATTAATGGGACCCCAGTCCTTCCAGCGCTATCTCACGCATGCTGAAGAACAAAGCAATAAAAGAAGACTCATCCACAGTGCAAGAATGATCCTGCTGTAGGAATTAGCTAACTTTTACCATCTGAAAATAACTGCTGAGGATGCTCCATGCAGCTGAGCAGAGTGGTGTGGGTAAGTATAGAGGGAACCACAACCAGCTTCCCCCTGTCAGAAAAGATTATGGTGAGCAGGGCTCAGGGGGAGGAGGTATCTCCCAGCCGAGACCGAGACACTCCGACAGTCGACGCTCCAGGAGCCAGCCAAGTGTTTCCAAAGGGAAAAGGAGCACTAAAAGAGGGGCTGGACAACAAGGCAGGGTGAAAGTCAGCTGCGTCTCTTGGAGAGGCAAAGATCAGTGGTGCATCTTGTATTTCAGATAAGCAACAAACCTTGAAACTCTTGTCTGCCTCGCAGAGGTGGTGATTGTGTGTTTTAGCAGTTTTGTTTGGTTTTGAATCGACACTAGATTAGTAAGTACTAAAGCTAGTTCCTTCAAACAGATTTTGTTTGTTGTGGGGGTTTTTACTTCTAGACACAGGCATTGCTAGGTTCACTGATTGAGCCAAGCAAAAACACGCCTCCATAGCCAGAGCCACAAAGGCCGAGGAGCAAACCTGCTCACCCTTGAGATGCCATCAGCAGAGATTCTCAGACCCTACAGAACCACGTCTGAAATGTTGTACGGGCAGTAGAATGGAAAGAATAATTGGCAGTATATTTAGTCCTTCTTCAGTGTGTTCTGTTGTCACACCTTTAAAAGCACACTTCTAAACTTCTCCAAATTTATTTTTAGAAATGTTTTGACTCAAGAACCCTGAAGTTCAGCAGAATCCCAAAGGCCAATGGCTATGAAGGAGTTACAAATCTCATTTTGACACTCAGATCCAAGCTCAGATTCCAATACACTTTGGGTTTGTTGTTTGTTTGTTTGGTTTTTTTAATTGCAAATACACAAAGAACGTTAAGTATTTAAATTATATTTCATTATTTGCTTTTAAAAAAAATATCCATTTTTTTCTCCTAATGAGGTAAATAGAACAAGATAGGAGGAAATGGAATTGACTAATTCTAGAAAGGTGGGGCCAAACCCTTAGATACACTGAGTCAAATAAAATTATAGAAAATTTTAGGAGTGCCCAACAGTGTCGATGCCTTACTTCTACTAGTGTTAAAGATTATTTTACTGTCAAACTGCCAAAAGAATGGCAATTTGAAAGATAAGAAATAGAGTATTATTAGTGTCAGTGTCAGAAAATGTTAATGAGTGATATTATCACAAATTAAATCAGACACAGGCAAGTAGCTAAGAACAAGCAGGTTTCAGAGAAGGAAAATCTTATACTTACCAAAAATTTATGCCATTAAAGAGTCTAGATGTGCACATCATCTCTAATAATATTCATTTAAGAAAGAGAATTTCATATGATATAGTGACCTCAAAAGGTAGTTAGAATTAGGGAAAGGTAATAATCTTTTACTGAGAAGGCAGATGCTGTCAATCAGGAGAAATCATGAGTAAAAAAATGAACACAACTGGACTAAAAAGTAAAATTTTGTTTGCTATTGCCTCAACTTTCCAGGCCACCCAAGAACAGGCACGTAAGATGGACCTAGGAAAAGGACACTGTGAAGTTCCTAGGACTGAAATGTGAAGTTCCTGGAATTGAAAAGTGAAGTCCCTTCTCTGAAACATGAAGAGCCATATTTTGCCCTCCTCCCAGTTTTTGTGCACATACAGATAAACCTCCAAAGCCAGGGGTAACAGAGGAGATAACGTGTTTCAACAAGACCAACTTCAGCAAAATTTGAATGATTGTGAATATCCAAAAGCAAATAGGAAATTCTGGGAAATTCACTTACATTGTGAACAACGAGAAAGTAGCAGAAATAAAGGTATGAACAGGGAAGATTTCTGGGAATATGACCATTTCAGGTGGGGTAGAGAGCAACACAGAAACTTTCTGCCAACATGTACAAAGATGAAGCTACACAACAAGAGAGGATTGTTCCCATCAGCAGGCAGAATAGAAGCATGCTCTACCACAGCACACACATAGCACAGAACAAGAGCCAGGAGATTATTTTAATTCACAACAGCCTCTATACCAGATGCTGAGCAGAGTAGCCAAGTTACCAACATAGAAATGATTAAACAAACAAAGGAGATACTAATGACCAGGAATAGTCAAACTGACTGGGGCTGGGCAACTATCAAACCAGAAGTACAAAAAGTTAAACAGCAAATATAAGCCAGAAGCCAATTTGGGGTTGCAAAGGGATCTGTGGAAGAACAGTGGAGTAACCAATTGCCATGAGCAGCTACAGGTCAGATGTAAGCAGATGAGAGGAAAGGCATCCAAGTAGTTTCATCTAGCTAAGAAAGAGAAGACTAAAATACTACTTTTGTACACTTTACAGAAGCAACTTGGCACACTTAAAAAGAAAAACGCATCCAGTTATTTAGCATAAAATAATGTGTCAGAGAAAATGTAAAAATATTTTTGCAGAAAAAAATCAGGTTATGCTGTATAACTGTTCTTACAGATATGTATGTAGGACCAAAAGAGTAACAAATTTGGTGTATAAGTATGTTCAGTTGCAAACCCATGTATTTTCAGGATTATGAAAATCAATATGAATTTTCCTTTCTTTGCTGAAGTACAAATACAAAAAAAAAAAAAAGATCAAAATGAATGCCTTCAGCAATGTTCCCTTGTTCCTTGTTTCAGGCCAGTAAAAAGGAGTTTGAAGAGCAGTTTTCAGCGGGCGTAAAACCCTCATAATTAATCATTTCTTCAAACACATCAGGAGCAGGAAGCTATAGAGTTTGTAGGCCCATTAATTGATCAAAGTACAAAAGGAACTTTCAGAGAAGATAAAGCAAAGGAGGAAAATTAAATGATTTTTTACAGCCTTGAAGGAGTTTGGGGAAATATCTGGGCTGGAACCTTTCTTCATGCATCAGAGGGGGTATGTCGAAGGAACTGTTTCAGAGTGAATTCATTAGAAGAATCTATAAGAGAAATTGTCAAAATTAAGGTAAAAAATTGTCAGGTCCAGATGATTTAAAGGCTAACCTACTAAAGGCATTAGAGCTGTCATTGCTCTGCAGGAATGAAAGATGGAAAAAGTGATGACAAATTTTAAACTTTTGCATTGTGTATCTGGAGAGCTGTAGCACCTCCTAGTTTGACAACTGTATCAGGAGCATGGGTAGGACTTAAATCAGAGGATATTGGGGAAGTGCAGTACCCTGAGGAAGGAGCTTTCAAAGAGGGGAGTCATGTCTTGCAAACCAGACAGAATTCTCTGAAGGCATGTGCCCATGTTCTCCAGCTGGGAACATGGGCACAAATAGGCAGAGGAATGGCTGGGCTGGGTTTGCTAAGAATCCTGTCTCCAAAAGCGAATGCCTAGGAAAAAGAAGACAACCAGGACATATGTACAAGATATTCCTGCTGAATACTCCTAGGGCTTACAATTATTTTAACTTCCGTGAGTTCCTCAGGCAGCCTTTATTTCTCTACAGTTAGTAACCTTCAACAGATTTGTGATCTGTGAACTAGACCAGCCTGTCCCCAGAATCTACAAATACCAAATAGTATTCACATTACATGTGGCAATGAACTTTGAAACCTAACTACACATTGCCTGAAGAATCATTTTCCTTTTTAAAATTTTTCTGAGTATGCCTTATACAAGCATCCTTCAATGTCCCCCACTTCAGGCACAAGAGATAGTGAACAAGCGATTCCCACCCTATCCTGCACATGCTGATTGGGTTTAATCTCTGGAATTCCTGAAAAATATTTGACCTTCACCAGTGTCCTTCACCAAAAACTCTTCCTACCACAGTATATGAAAGGAATTCCTTTGAGGGATAGATAAAGAGTTAAGGTTTAGAGAATGAGGAGTAGGAATAAACAACCAATTAATTTTCTTAATTCAGAGAAGATACCAGTGAGTCTTACTGGGGTATGTGATAAGTCTGCCCTGATCAACACACTTCTAAATTACCTGGAAAAGGAGGTGAATGGTAAGATGGCTATGTTTTCTGTTGATAAGAATTTAGCTTGTGCAGAAAAAAAAAAAAAAGAGTGAGAAAACCTTAGGAAACAAACTGACTGAATGATTAAGTAGCAGATGAAATTCAAAGTGGATAAATGTAAAGTAGCATGTACAAGAAAAACAATCCTAACTTTATATACATGGTGACAGTCTTTAAATTAACATTCAGGAATAAGATCTTGGAAATATAATGGACAGTCTATGAAAGTGTCAGCTCGATGCTCAGGAGTAATAAAAAAAAAAGTAAATTGAATGTGAGGAATTATTAAGAAAGGAAAAGAGAAGGGAGAGGGAGAACATCATCCCATGCTGTATAGATGTGGGGCTACCACACCTTGAATACTGTGGGCAGTTCTGGTCCACCCATCTCCATAGTGTACAGCAGGTCTGAAAGGAGTTCAGAGGTAGAGTATTAGGATGACAAAGGTAGCAAGTGGTTTCTGTATCTGAAGTGATTAAATAAATCAGGCTTTTTCAGTCTGAAAAGAGGTGACAACAAGGCTGGTGGCAACAAGGTTGCTAGAAAGGTCTGCAAAATTACAAGTGTATGGTGAACATAAACAAGGATCTTGTGTTCATTGGCTTTTCTAGTGCAAGAATCAGAAAGTAACAAAGAAAGACAAAATATGGCAAACTCAAAACAAAGAAAAGAAATAAAGCACAGAGTCAGCTGCAAAAAGTTTTTCCATAGGGTTTCACCAGAATTTCCCAGGCTTCACAGAGTGATGAGTCAAAAGAGGCTAAGTAAAAAATCAATCCAGATCTATTAAATATGGAGAAAAAATGTGTAGCCCAGGAGCCATGGGTCATCAGAAGTTGAGATATTATGCTGGGGAAGGATTTATGGCTTCCCTGGCTTTGTACTCCTCTCAGTGCTTCAACAGATGACTGCTATCAGAGAGAAGATAATGGATTGAGTTAATATTTTGGCTGTACAGGATTATACTTTCCATGTGCTCAGTCAATACAATCCAGCTTTTAAGATTCACAGTTAGTAAAACACTTTTATTTTTTAGTCTAGTATAGTAAACTTATTTGGTATGGGCCACATTAACAGAGAGTGAGGCCAGAACCCCACTGGACTATGACAATGATGGTATTTTTTTCAGTGGCACTTTATAGTTTCATGCTTGAAAGCTGAAAGATCAGTTGTGAAAGAAATAAGTGAACAAATTGACACAGGAGATCTGCTTCCACAGAAGGTCTAACTGTAGCATGTCTTCAAGTCTTTATGGCTGCTGGAGATGGCCAGGTGTGTTGACCCTGGCATACTGACTTAGGTGCAAATGGACATAATTCAGTGGTGGACATGGTGGTGGTGCTGGGTTAATGATGGCACCTGATGATCCAAAAGGTCTGGTCCAACCTTAACAATTCTATGATTTTACAATACTCCTCAATTTTAACTACATCAGATATCAAGAGGGTAGCTTAACTTTTTGTTTATCACTTTGTGGTAACCACAGAGTGCCAATTACAGAGCCCAGAGTTCTAACCTTGCTCTGTTTCTACTGAATTCAGTAATACTGGCTGGAACTATGTTGCGGCATTGATGCCAGAGAGTTCTGGTTATTTTCTGGAGTCCCAGATGGGAGGAAGAGCCAAGGGGTTTAAAGGAGCACATCAATGACAGAGGTACAGAGAGCCTGAGAACAGGTCAGGGATTTTGTAGCATTTCCATAGCAACAGGCATGAGTGAGACACACATGGGAATACCACGTCCTAATGTCTTCCCCACCAAAGAAATTAAGAGCTACAAAATGTGCCTGGCTTTGCTTTGCTTTCCTGCTCAGTTTTCCTGCTCAGCAGGCACTGCTCTTCATGCCAGTGGAAATGTGGGGAGTGGCTGGGAAGTGTTCAGTGCCACAGTGTCAAAGGCCTGGGCCCCCGCTGGGGTTGGGACTGGGGGCTCCAACCCCTGTCCTCTGCCCTGGGGCTTCTCTTCTTTTGGTTCATCATGTTGGAAAGAATGCAGCAAGAAATCTTCTTTTGCTGTTTTACAAGTTGTTTATTTTTCTTATCAAAACCTCAGAAGCAGTGGCAGCATCCTCCAAGGACACCGGGGCAGAAATGCAATGGCAGCTAAAAGGCAGCTGCCTTTTATATTTTACTAACAACCATTCAAGAAACAATATGTATCTTATTTTGTTTCCAACACCAGTAAACCCTCATCTTATTGATATGTCTTTTCAATGCTAACTTTTTTCTCACCAACCAACACACCACAGGAACTGGTGTCAGAGAAGAGAGGAAGAGAAAGAGGAGAGAGGAGAAGAAGAAAGAAGGAAAAACCACACCCAAAAATCTCCATCTTGTCCCTATGTAATACACAGAGCAAGATCCTAAAAACTACAACTAAACTCTCTGTGGTACACCAAACAAAAATCTCTTCACCTCTCTGGTGCATTCAGGTTCTCCCAAAAGTGGAGGGAGCTTCTCCAAAAGCCTAGGTCGCTGGCTAGGTCACTTTTGAGGAGCTCTGGGGATATAAAGAAACCACCAGAGGAGCAGGAGAAACTTTCAGGCTTCCCTGGACTCCGACACCACAGGATCAGGACCCCAGTGCACACAAGGATCTGCACCTGTGTGCACACACACCCCCAGCAAGGAGGGAACAGCAACCACTCTGCTCCCCCTCCAGGGCAGAGGGCACCTTCCCACAGGCAACCCCTTGCTGGGAAACTCCTCAGGCTGGGCTGCTCTGTAACTATTTACTGGGTATTTACTGTACCTACTTACAGAATATCTAGAGTACTTTCTTAACCTTAATTGCACTGGGGAGAGGAACGCCCCATTAAATTGTGATCAACGAGATTGCAGACAGAATTTAAAACATTGTCCTACTTTAAGCAGTATGTGCAAAGTCATCCTTCCTCACATCTGCAGGCGAGTTTGGCAATCCAAGGACCATCCTCATCACAAAGACAGCATTGCTTCAGGTTTTCAGGGTTACAGTGCCCCAGCAGCTCCAATTACCTTCAGCTACAGTTAGTGTTAAGCACTCTAAAAATCAGCGCCTTAAAGCCTTGATTTTCATTGGTTTTACCTGAGATGCAGCTGAAAATGCTCAGCCCATTTATCCCATCAGTGGGAAAAGACAGTGAAGTGGTTTGGAAATGAAGGGAAGCTTTGCTAGAGCTTCTTGCTAGCATCTTAGCAAACTTCCCAAAGGGGAATCTAAAAATGCAAACAAATTGTGGCTCAAAACTGGCAGCATATAAAGTCTCAGCATAAAGGCAAAATGAAATAACGTTAAGAAATCTCCATGTGTTCTTTTCCAGATAATTGAAAAACGTCCTGCAAATTGTTCTGACATGTTTTTGAACTTGCATTTTATTCTATGAATTGATGTTAAACTGTGACCCTTTGCTGGGCCATTTGCAAATAGGAAGATTGTCATATTAAGTCATTCTAAAATACAACCACATTTACATTCCAATTTTAGTCTGCATTTCCCTGGTGATGCAGACAAAATAAGAGTTTTCTTTAATTGAAGTGACTCCCCAGAATGCTAATGAACATTTGATAGTTTGGACATTTTTATAATTCTGACGTTCTTATATTGCTGACAAAAAAAAAAAAAAAACAAGGATACAGCTGACCTCCTCTAATGTCCTCCTGTTCCAGGGAAGGAAGCATACAGGAAATTGTTTTGGAGTTTGTTTTGCTTTTTTTTAATTACAAAAGTTGTTTCACTTGTCTGGTTATTGACAGAAGGTGATAGGACAAAATAGGAATGAGCAAAGTTATCATGTCTTTGTGCTCATATTTTGCCTACTGGTAGAATATTTTTCTGAGAGCACAGGCTGTGCTGAACTTAGAAAGCAGAAATATAGTTTGGTCATTTCTGTAGTGGCATAAAGTTGGCCTTCCTCATCACTCGTTACAACTACCAAAGAGGTGATTGTAGCTGGGAGGGGGTCGGCCTCTTCTCCCAGATGACCAATGACAGGACATGAGGACACAGTTTCAAGCTGCACCAGGGGAAGTTTAGGGTAGATATTAGGAAAAAATTCTTCACAGAAAGAGTGGTTCAGCATTGGAATGGGCTGCCCAGGGAGGCGGTTGAGTCACCATCCCTGGAGGTGTTTAAAAAAAGACATAACGAGGCCATGGTTTAGCTGATAAGGTAATGTTAGGTCACAGGTTGGACTCTATGATCTCAGAGGTCTTTTCTAACCTAGTTATTCTGTGATTCTGTAATTCCTTTCTTTTTAAGGCAGACTTCACAATAAACAGAAAAAGAAAATGTGAAGGTTTTTCAGCACATTGGTGTTTACCACTTGACAGATTTTGTTTTCAGCACAAACAGTGATTGGGCCAAATGCTCCCACTTGCATTATGTGCAGTAATGCACACTCCTGCAGAGCAGAGCAAGAACAGGGGCTTGTGCTCCAGCTTTGCACAGCTGCTGCCCACCCTGGGCAGCAGATGAGAACTCATCCAGTGTGTTTGCCCTCCACATGGCACAGCCAGCTCAGTCCAAGCTGCTCCTCCTGCCAGAGCACTCATTTCTCCACCATGACCCTGCCAGTATAACTCCTCTCTCATGCCTCCAAAACCCAAGGTGTACAACCAAAGATGTAGTATTACCCAATCAACACAAATGAGTATTAAACAAACATTAAGAGTGTTGAAATGCAAATGACACACAGGTAAGTTATTCTCCAGAATTTGTCGAGACAAGAGTCATGTCCAGGGTGGATGGTGTCCAGAGACAAAAATGAGAAAATCAAGCACCCAGGAGAGAGAGACAAGTTGTTGACACCACAGTTGTCTTGACCAATGGGGACTGGTGAGCATCAGGCCATGAGGCCTGCTGGAGAACTCCTGGAGACCCAGACTGATCTCTCTTTCAGTCTTTAAGCAAAACAGCCAAGTTACCATCCTCTTTAGGGAGAGCATGATCCTTAAGCTTTTAGAAGTTTTAGAAGTTTCAAAACAGAGCATTTTTAGGAAAAATATTTTTCTTTGTTTTAGCATTTCCAATCAAAGTTTGGGAGTTTTAAAAAATGAAACAACAGACAAAAACAAAATGCTTTTTCCCAGTATTTCAACTGTCTCAAATGCTGATTGGAAAGGAACATAGAATCATAGAATCACAGAATCATAGAACCATAGAATGGAATATGCTGAGTGGGAAGGGACCCATCAGGATCATCAGGTCCAACTCCTGGTCTTGTGCAAGAAAATCCCAAGAATAACAGCCTGTGCTTGAGAGTGTCCAAACCTTTTTTGAACTCTGTCAGGCTTGATGCTGTGACCACTTTTCTGGGGAGCTGTTCCAGTGCTCAACCACCCTCTGGGTGAAAAACCTTTTTCTGGTATCCAACCGAAACCTCCCCTGACTCAGCTTTGTGCCATTTCCTTGAGTCCTGTCACTGGTCACGAGAGTGAAGGGATCATAGTCTGCCCCTCCTCTTCTCCTTGTGAGGATGTTGAAGACCACAGCGAGGTCTCCCCTCAGTCTTCTCCAGGCTGAAAAACCAAGTGACCTCAGCCTCTCCTCATACAGCTTACCCTCGAGATCCTTCACTATGCTCATGGTTCTCCTTTGGATGGTCTTTAATGGTTTAATGTATTTCTTATATTGTGGCACCCAGAACTGTCCCCAGCACTCAAGGTGAGGCTGCCCAAGTGCAGAGCAGAGCAGGACAATTCTCTCCCTTGCCTGGCTGGCAATGCTGTGCCTGATGCCCCCAGGACATGCTTGGCCCTCCTGGCTGCCAGGGCACTGCTGGCTCATGTTCAACTTGCCATGGACCAGGACCCCCAGGTCCCTTTCCACAGCACAGCTCTCCATGCCCAGAAATGGACACTGAGTAGGAAAACCTGTTGTGGAGGCAGTAAAAGCACACCTGAATAAATGAGAGCTGACACAGAATCTTCACTCTATTGCCTAACCAAAGTGTTACAGATTCAGAAAGCTGAGATTTTTCTCTTTGTCATGTCCTTGTATCTCCCTGTTTAATTCAGAAGTAGAAGTCATAAAAAAAACAGACAGATGTTATTTCACTTCCCCACAATTAAAGGACAAGTGAGTCTTTGTGGGAAACCTGCCTCTTGAGCTGCCAGCTACTGATGTGACAGGCAGAGAAACTCCCCTGAGATTTAAATATATGTCCACAAAATTTTGCTAACTGTCCAAACACAGCACTTAAGTGACTGCTGGTATTATACACAGGTTTTCAGCTATAAGATTAATCTCAGTTTAAAAAGGGGGAAAAATAAGAAAACAAAGCAAAGCAAAAGCAAAAATAATTAAAAAAAAAATAAAATCCCAACAAAAAAAAACCCCCAAACTACAACTTTTCCATGATTAACATTTTCTTCAGGCTATAAGAAATGACAATGTGGAATATGCAAAATGCTTCACCTCTTTATTTAATAAGTAATCTTGCATTAAAACAAGGAGAGAACTTAGCATTTTACCAACAGAGAAGTGTGCTGGATCAAGGTATTCCTATAGCAAACCACTCTCAGGGCAGCAGAGGAAGGACTTGCTGGCATCAGTGGGCTCAGCTGTTAGCTCTGCACAGACACTAACAAACGTGTGCAGCCTACTATAGGTAATTAAATGTTGAAAGGCTTATTTCAGAGAGCAAAGCCTGCTAATTCTCTGCCTTGAAAATATGCTTATAACAATGACAGGGCTTTTTTTAGTTCTAGCATCATGTTAGCACGAAGTGCAAGGTTATATCACACTTCAATTGATTAAGCGCTGATCGCCCCGGTAGACAGATTTGATTATATTGCAAGTATGAGCCTGGAGAGAGTAATTAGTAGTTCCATCCTCATTCTACATCTCCAGTTCCACATTTAGATAATGAACAGAGCCTTTCAGGCTTCCTAATTTATTTTTACAAGATATCACAGATCCACAGCTGTTTGGCAGCAGATACAGAAGAAGGTGCATTTGTGAAATGTATTGAGCCCTTAATTATTAAGGCGTTTCTTGTTTTGGTGACCTCCATCCTTGTTCGACTTATCTGCAGTCACAGTCAGCAATAGCTGTGGAAGAAATGGAGCAAAGACAGCTAAACTGTTTAGGCAGCAGCATTAATGCTGAGTTTGATGGCTTTCTTCACCTGTTCACTTTCTCCTATTTAAAATTGTCATGTGGCTGGCAGAGCACTCAGGAAAGTTTACATTTGTCCAGTCGTGATTTCCAGGGCACAGATTTTTGTCCTTGACTTTTATTCTTTTGTCTTGCAGGGACACAGACACAAAACCAGGTTGTGAATTGTATGGCAACCTGATGTTAACATGAGATAAGAATAGGCTTACCCAGGCTATCTCTATAAAATATTTCAGTGACTAGTACCCAGTAATGCACAGTACAGATGCAATTTAAAGTGGTGACAGGAAGAAAAAAAAGTATTTAAATACTTTCATAAGTAGTGTGGTCGTAAGTAGCCCCCAAAGAGGATCAAAGATTTGGTAGGAAGAATTGCTGACCAAAACATAATATGCATGATTAATAAGTAATTTATCCACCTCAGTAGATTTACTTGAATGCCACAGGTGGAATGACAAACTGAAACGTAATTTTTGGGATACTACAGGAGTGCATTTCTTTCTGCCAGTATTTTCTTCCAACCAGTTTGGGGCTTTGAGTGCAAAACATTGGGTCATTTCCATATTTCCCAGGCAACAACTCCTACCTGACTGGCAACAGTGATCTATCTTGACTGAGTTGTAGCCGCAAGAGAAATGTCTTCTGGATTGCTAACATCTACATTGATAGAAAAATCTCCCTCTCATGATTGCTTAAAATCTAGAAATTCATATTCATTTCAGAAATATCTTTCCTGAAGGTGATTTTTCTTTATTGAAAACATCAAGTGGAAATCACAAAACAGGTTTGAATATTACTTAACACATTCTCATTTTAAAAAGTCATGTCAGCAATGTGCCACAGTCCTAATTACTGCAGAGAAATTAGCAAAGAATTATATGCAAATAAATGAAGATAATCAACATTATTAGCACATTTTTCTAGTCAATCATTTCAATTGCTTTAGGCTGTGTGACAGTATTGATATAGGAGAATCAGCTAAAAAAAAAGCTAAGATAACTTCATTATGTAAGTACCCATCATTTGCATAAACATTTCAAATGTAGTGTTGAGCCGTGCAGTGTCAAACTGGGCTGGCTCTGGTAATCCATATTACCAACATTATGAGCATGGTTTGGTATAAAAAGTGGGTTGGCAGTTCAATATATTATTTTTTGGCTTCTTCTAGTGCGTGTCTATACAGATAAGATATTTCTATGCTGGGTTTTTGCTTCAGGCAGTACTGGTTACTGGGACTGTCTGGTTTGAGTGCTGCTGCCTAAACATTTCTATCATTTCAGGATGCTAGACTTGGAGAAGTATGTTGTATTACCAGCCTTAAAATCTCTGATGGCAGAAGAGAGAAATCTGGTGCTGCCATGTTTTGACACAATGGACGATTCCTGTTTCTGAGCAGCAGTTTTTTTGGCCTGTGATAAATCTCACCAGTTCTTGCTGGTTTTTTTTTCATTTCTGGGAAGAAGAATGCAGTTTGTTCTTGTTGGATGGAGGCTTCTATTCTCACAGCACATTTTCCAAGACTTCACTTTTCTCTGATCTTGCTCAAACTGCTCCAATAACTGGGAGGGCACTGTCCCCTCAGCATGACTCACAGCCTGCAGGACACCCAGCCAAGGCAGATTTGTCTTTCATGGGTGTTCTGGGCTTGGTGCTGAAGTGGAGATTACTCAAAGGCCAGAGGAAGGAGAAAGAGAGGAACAAGTTTCCTGGGAAAGCTGAGGCTTGATGCTGGAGGAGAAAAAGGTACTGGCTGCCCAAATGAAAGGGGCCTGAGTCAGAGGGAAAAGCAGTCTGCAGCAAAAAGAGGATGTGACCAGCTGATGAAAGAGGAGTAACTGGGAGTTCAGAAGAGCAGGAGCCAAGTAGAGAGAGAGCTTGGGTAGGGGAAGAAGCAATTCACTGCTCAGAGAGGCCCTGGGACTGTGGGGAAGGTGGGAGCAGCAGTGGCAGCAACAAGGTAAGCCGAGGCAGGCACACAGGAGCAGTGCCAGGCAGGCAGGCTGTGGGCAGGAGCAGAGATGCCTGGATAATATTCCTGCTGACACGTGCTTTTTTATTCACCAAAAGTACTTGCTCACTTAATTGGCCTCCAGAGATTCGCTCTCCCCATCTGCAGGGTTCTTGGGGACTGTGGTCCAAGGGAATGACTGCAGGATTTAAACACACATACTTAGAAAGACAGTACAAATGTAAGACTTCAACTGTGGTACAGTTCTCATACACACACATACTCAGCTATTATTTTAGGACTGTCTCTCTCGTCGTGCCAATACTAGCAAATTAAACAGTTCAAAGGAGCCTCCCCAGGCACTGGAGCTGTCAGAATTGCCTCCAACACAAGGCTGGCCTGTGCCACCTCCTGTTCTCTCAAACCATTTCTAGACTCATTTTGGGAGTTAGCACAACCTGGGTTCTTTCCCATCAGATGTGACCCTTACCCTAAGGCCTGAGGGAATTTAGTAGAGGCCCTCAGGGTCCAGGTACCCTCCTGGGCACACTCAGTTGACAACCTCAGACACAGCTTTTATACAACACTGCAGTTACCTTCCTATCCATCATTCCTCATGCTTGGTGGGGATTATTTTATTATTATTATTATTGCTACATTATTTATGTATGTTATGTTTTAGAAGAGAAAAAATTCCGAAGGGTAATTTTTCTCAGATTTGCCTAGTTCTAATTAAGCTCCTAGAAGCCAGCTCAGATTGAGCATCCTCAGAAACTTCTTACAGGAATTGGAACACAAGAACATAGTATGCAGTGATGTATTGTACCACTCCAGAATGGTGTCACCCTTACAGTAGTAAGGATTCTTTCTTATAATGCCTTCTATTACTTCTAATATTGGCTCAAATCATTGTCATAATTGTAAAGCATTTTGATGTTCACTTTTATCTTTGTAGATTGGATCCTCCTACCCATGACTCAGGTCTATACTTGGAACGTTCCTTTGTTCATGAGAGCTCTGAATTCATTCATTCATTTGGGCACCTCCTCATGAACTCATCCCTCGCAATGTTCCTCCACTTCTTTTCAATGGGTCGCAACTTCAGGTATTGAATACTGAACTACTGAATATTATTTCTCACCTGTGAAATGAGGAAGACTTGATTTTTACAGTTTATGGATTATAAATGACAGGAGGAGTCACTGTTTTCATAGCCTGAAGAATCACCACATATATATGCAATGTATATTGTTTCTAATATTGCAGATATGGAACAGCAAGATTCTTCATTATATTAAAGCAGGTCTTCCCTGTGGTATTTTTTATTTACTTTACTTCATTATTCCATTCATGAAATTTTTAGTTGTTGCTGGATTAAAAACGTTGTTAGGTGCTTCAACATTTTTTTCTACCATTCAGTGGTATTTCGTGTTTTCATTCATCCAAACTGTTAAGAAAAATATTTTTTTATATATATCTTTTATCAGTTCAAAGAAGCTGATTTTATTTGTAGTTTTTCTAGCAGAAATCACAAGTTAAAAGCATATGACTGAACACAAGAAGAATCAGGATATCTTGTACTACTTTTTATGTGGGAAAATGCCATGAAATTTGGAAAAACAAAAAAATATGTACTTAGATGCTACATAAGATACGGCCACAATCAGATGGTGGGTCTTTATTTTTCTACTTCTCCTCTTTCTAGACACAGTTAATAATATATATACAAGAAATTCATTTACATAACAGATTCACTGGGCACATTTAAATTCTAAATAATTGCCTTGAACAACTAGGAAAATGCTATAGTAAGAATAAAGTAGAGGAACTACTCAGGGCATCTTCAAATCCTTGAAAAGGAGAATTATTTATGGCAATTGCCAGATTAAGGTAATTACAGTAGCAGTATACAACTCCCATACATGTCAAAGGAATGTGTCTTTTTAAATGAAGCAAAATGACCATATAGGCTATTAGGATCATTTTATGATGCTGCTGTAGCTGAGACAACATCTCACAACAACTTAGATTTATATGTCTAATAGTGGTCTGCTTTGTTTAATACATATTTTTGCTAAATTGGTGTGGCCTTTCTAATGTAGATTGGTGGCAATGTGTTTGTTTTAGCAGAGAGGCTCTGCTCCATAGCATTGTTTGTGCAGACTGTGCAACATTACACACTAAGTATTTACTACATGGGGCACTAAAACTCGGATTTATGCCACATCTTTAGAGGTGGTAGTCAACTGCTGTTGCTATTACAACAATTCAATTTTTGTATAATACACAGTAAAACTCCACTGAGAATGGTTTTATACTCTTTTAATGCACTCCATATGCTGAAAGAAATAGCTTGAGATTAAGGGAGGCTTATGGTAGACACTGGCAAAATTTCTCGTTTTCGTTTGGAAACCCCAGAGGCCCAGTACCAGCATCACACCCCAGCTCAGGGGCTGCCTGCTGCCTCTCTTCACCATCACATGGAGACCAGCACAGGGGTTGTGCAGGCCAAAAGAGATTTAAAGTCACTATCCAGCCTTCTCTGGGCCACTGATCCTCATATCTTTGCCTCTCCTGCCCAGTCCCTCACTCATCTCATACATTTCTTGTGTTTTCTCCCCACACCCCAGCTTTCGACTATCCAAAGAAACTTCTCCTCTTATACTTCTGCTTTCTCTTATACTGGCATATTTTTTTAATATATGCACAATTATGGATCGATGCAATCTTTCTTACCCATAGCCCTCCAATTTCTTTCTCATTTTTATGTAACTTAATAACATGTTTGGCAATAAAGGAATATAAAACATCTGTGAATTTTTGAAAGGAGATAAGAAAAAAAAAAATCAGAGTTATAGATGGACTCAGTATCTCAATTACTGACTTCAGAAAATCAAAAGGTATTCAACACCTCCCTGTACAGAGGAGGGCAAATGTACCCCTATGCTGGGCAGATATGCAGAGAACTATGTATCAGAGTTAAAAACAGAGTTTCTCATGCAGGTGACCATATGAAATTTACAAGAAAGGACAGTAGAAAATTGGTTTGTGAGGCAGGCTTTGTTCCCAGAAGGGAACTGCCTGTGCCCATGGAGCAGTTTGGATAAAAGTAACTTCAGCTAGGACAGATGACAAGAAATGGAGCAATATAAAGTCCTCAGAGGGAACAGTATCACCTCTAACAGTGCAGCATAAATCCAGCTTTTAGTTCCCAATACAGTAAGTAGTTGGTGACTAATTTTGTACAGGTTCCATCAACAGGCATAGCCACAAATCTGCAGTAGAAAATATGAAAGCCGAAAACATGTACCTAATTTTATATATTGGGAAAATCAATACACCAACAGTCACAGAAAATCCTGAAGCATTGTTCACGGACCAAAAAGAGCCTGGCTGCAGCATCCCAGAAATATCAGAGCTAAGACAATAAAAATTTAGGAGAACCAGAAATGAAAATTGCAGTAGTCGAGTCATGTGGTGTTTTGGACATGGTTAAAGATTTCAAGAGAGCAACAGCTGGCACAGGTCTGGGTAGAGCATCAGCCCATCAGACAGAGTTGAGAGAAAGGCAGACAATGTCAAAACCAACTCAAGATATCTGCCTGCAGAATGAAGCTGAAGGCTGGTTTAAGGGAAATAAGTATATCCCAGAGAAGAAAACAGTAAAACAAACAAACAAAAATGTTTAAGGGTGGAGGAACTTCTTTCTGAAAGTAAGTAAGGTTGTGGTGTAGTCTGGAAAGTGAGACAGTGAATAGCAGAGGGAGGGCTGGGTTGAAGAAACACAACTATGCTATTCAAAAAACAGTTGGAGAAGTACATTTGGAGACCACTCTGAGCAACATTAAATTGAATGACACTCCCCAGAGACACTGAATCTTAGTGAAAAAGCCTGGATGTAACTCACTTAGAAAAACAGTGTGCAAATAAATAAATGTTCCCAGAAGACACTACATTACCACCAGAATTAACTTACGTGAAATTTGTCAAGTTAAATGTTTCAGTGATACCGGTTTCACCATATGTTTGTAATTTTTTTCTTTCAGAGCAGCTGGTATTTTTCTAGGATGTTCAGGTCATGCCCCTATTGTCTAACCATGACTAGCAACACTAAAACATTCCCCAACAAAATAAAGTCTGAAAGCTCTTTCTTAACTAGCTGCACATAATTTTGTGTCTTTGTTTTTCAGATGCAGTTCAGAAAAGTGTGGAGTCTTTTTTATTAAATCAATCCCTCCTTAAACAATTGCAATTCCTTTTTTTTTTTTTAAAGCATAATCACTTTGCTGAGAATGTGACTGAGAATTGAAGGCATCATTATCAATGTTTTGCAGGGAAAGTAAAGTGAGTGAGAAGAAAAGGATTACAGTGGGTATTGTTGCTGTAACAGTGCTGGGAAAGCCAGGCAGCCTCTCCACAGCGATGTGGGCTTTTGGCCCCTGCAGTTAATAAACAGGGACCTGACAGACTGGCATGACAGCTCCTTCCCTCTTGTCAAAAAACTGCTATACACAATCATCAGTGACTGGGAAAAACATGTAAAATTTATCCTGCAGCTGAGAGAAATCAGAGAGTAGTAAAAAATGGGGACATGTCAGTAATGCAGAGTGAAAGAGGTGGATCAATTTATAAAGCAGGTGGTACCAGGCAACACACATTCTGAAAATGGCCAAAGCAAAATTATACACCTAAAAATAAGAAGGGTGACTTGAATTATGCATTAATATTGTCAGGAAAGGCAACATTGTGTATAACTGAACATGGGCTCCGAGCAATGTACTGTCATCCAAAGTTATTTTTGGATTGATAAGTATAAACATACCTGTTAGTCTTTACAAGTCTTTGGCGGGAATAACTTTAAACTTTATTCCTTTTCTAGACACATTTGAAGGGTTTTTGCAGCTCTCTCCATGACCAAATGGAAGTTACTTGGTGGCTACAGTCCAGCAGCTATGTTACATCTAAAGGTTTTGAGCATACCTGCATGATGCATGACAAATTTCATTGGTCCCCAAGGTGGAAATGACCTTTTTGTGGGTCTGAAGGACTGCTGAAATGGCAAAGCTGGCAAAGCCAGGGCTAATGCCCTGCAGTTAGCAGCACCAGTCCAGAAACTGTCCCCTGCATCAGCTGGCACAGCAGCAGCAACTCTGCCACAAGACAGGCTTTGTGGTGGAGTAACACAGCTAAAGAACACGCGGATCTCTGTGGACCAGCGGATGTGTCAGTTCAATGGTTTAATCTCAAACAGTCCATCCTTTGCTACACTGTTTCTGTTAGCACACTGTTCTCTTGAACAGGCAGACCCACTCTAGCAATTTCTGTTCTGATATTCCAGCTATTGCTCCTTTCTAACCTTTTTTTTTTTTTAATGCCTCTCAGCTGCTTAACGAGAGCCAAAAACAAGCCCTGCAGTGAGGTGCTACAAAAACTCTGGATTCAGCTCTCCCGGTGTCCATGGAGAGGCAGGGCAGACAGCTTGGAAAGTTTTTCAGGAGCTGCTGCAGGGGCAGCGTGGGTCCTACATGGATCTCCTCACCCCCCTGTCAGGCCAGGGCTCTCCCAGCATGTGTGCCAGCCTGGGAACCAGACCACGCTCCTGCCTCCAGTGCAAAGCAGCCAGGGACACCTGGACAGCAGGGAGGAGGTGACTGGAGAAGGGCTGTGAATACACCTTTGGGTGTGTATCCATTGGGCAGAGCTTTTCTGCCTGTCCTTCCCTGGGGAAATGTCTGGAAAAGAAATCAGGAGGTTCCCAACAAATGTTCTTGCACAGACATCCCTGAACAGACATCCAGGGTGTATAAAGAGGCCAGGTGAGAGATTATCTTTCCGCCGAACGTATTTTCTTCTGCAATGGCAACTGCCTGCCCAAGTTCATTGCACACATCTCTGTGAAGATACCCCCACATTCTCTGCTCAGAAAAGGCAGAGTTTACCCCAAAGTTGTGCCAGATGGAACCACCACTGACATTGCTCTGCCTTGAGACCCTGCAAACGACAGAACCTCCTTTCCAGGGAGGCAGTGTGTTTCCATCCCACTGCTTGCCCTTGAGGCTTACTGAGAAATTTGCATCTCCTCTAAGAAAAACCAACTCTGGCAGAAGATACAGTCTGGTTTTAAAGACATACTTCCTTTTCTTACAAGCACTGAAAATCAATGAAACTTGTCCTCAGACATTTAGATAGCCTGTGTATTCTTGTGATTTTTGTCTGAACGACATTCCTAAACTCCTCTCTCTGACTCTAACTGGCAGCAATTCGGGGTTTGGTATTTCACAGTCAGTATTTCCACATGGACTGAGACAGGGAGTGATCTCCACCACTCCTTCAGGGGAGCAGTCAGAGTGTCAATTGTCGTGCCCAGCTCTCTCCCTCTCCCTCATCCTCCCTGCAAGGCCAGGAACTCCCAAGAGCGGTGGAGGTCAGAGTTAACTCTTTGCCCAGAGGGCTGGGCTGTAGCCCCACAGCCCCCAGGCACAGTGCTGCTCATCTGGGGCCGCGGCAGCTGCCGGGCTTCTCTCTGCAGAGCAGCGTCCGAAGGAAAGACACCCCGGCAGCGGCTGACACTGCCAGCGATGGTCTCCAGCGCTGCCTCCATCGCTCCCTGTTGGCGGAGCCGGCAGCTGGAGCCCGGCTCTGACCCCGAAAACAGGCAGCTCAGTAAGCGCCGAGCTTCTTTTCAGACCACACAGGCAGTAATCTGGAAATGACGCGTCTTTTTCTGGACACAGCCCTTCAGCAGAAGAGAGAAAATCCCTGTCTAGGCTGGTGTCTGGCTTCACTGCATTCAACATGATAACAAACATCTGGCTGAATTTCTCTTCCCATCTGGGCTGTTCCTGTGGTTTTCCTGCCCCAGCTAACATTTCCTTCCTCTCCTACTTTACAAGGAATTCTTGTAATCCTTTCTACATGTTTTTTTCAGAATGAACAAGAATTAACGAGCACCTGTCTCCATTCTCTGCCTCTAACTATCTTTCAGCTAATGGGCCTGGTGCTTCCAGTATCCAGTTTAGGGGGAACTTAAATAGAAGCATGATAAACCAGAATCTTGAGGTATCCACAGAAATTACGAATGCCAAACGGGTAGGAAAGTCTAACATTCCTATGGGGAAGGCAAAGCATATTCTCTTTGCTAATTCTTGGGGGATTATTTGAACCTGTTAACTTTTAGGAAGAAATACAGATATAATATTTAAAATTTTTTCTTCTCTCTAAAAAAGAGCCCAGTTTTTCTAGACTGTATATTAAAAACAGAGGATGAACTATTTTATTTATATTTTTTATGAAAGGATATTTCAGTAATACAACTGAGAATATAGGACATAATATTTAGGAGTTTTTCTGATATGTTACATAGTCTGAGCATCTGGAAGTTATATTTAGGGAACTGAGTGATATATGAAAATGAAGGGAAATGTATGCAACATGGCATCAGGGAACAGCCAAGGACTAGAAAGGCTTCAAGAATTCAGCACAGAAAAGAAAGGTGACTGTGGTTTCTAACCTGCAAGATTAGCAATAAGGATTTAGTGATCTGGATGCACTTGAGACCATTATATGAGCACACAGACAAAATAAAAGATACTTTGATCTACAGTTCCCATTTAGGAAACCCTAAAATTAGCAACAGTATATCTGAGGTGCTGAGTGTATCTCATAGACCACTGAGCAGGTCTGTAATTAACTTTGGTTCTTTGAGTGCTAAAGGACATGTGATTGATTATCATTCAGACAACAGGCACAGAAAATGCAGCTCTGTCATGGATATATATGAATATATAATGCTCCCTGCTAATTCTAGTTCAGTTATGTGGTTAATATTTGGATTGCTCAATTTTGGAAAACACTATTTTTAATTTCAGATTTTAATATTAAGATACAGTAGATAAAAGTGTCGTGGAGAATGAAAACTATCAACAAGTGCTGAAGACACAAGGCAAACTCAGGGATTTCCATTCAAAATCCTGACTCCAATCAAAGAATATTTTGAGGAATCCTCTCAAACCAGATCTGGCTAAGAGCCAGAAAGTGGTATGGCCAAGGCTGCCTGTCTCTCCGCCCAGGCTTGTGTGTCCTGTTCAAAAGAGACAATGGGCTGAGGTGAGGGAGGCACTAAATGTGTCCTTCTGCCACACCTGCCAAGCATCACTTGGGCACCTGGTGAGTTGGAAAGTCCCCAGAAAGGCTCCCAGAGCTGAAAGTGGTTTGAAACAACTTCAGCAGAGTCCTGTAGCCCATTGACAGAAAAAATCTAAGGGAACGTTTTAACTCCTTGTTATTAGACAGCATTGAAAGTTTTACTTATTTCTAACAACAAAAAAAAAAGTTCTTTAGCAAAAGGGACAAAATATTGAGGTTTCAATTCACTTTAGTGAGCTTAGTCCCATTGAATTAGAAATAGTTGCTGAGAAAGGTTCACAGCTCTCCAACACAGAAGTCTTATCTCATTTATATTGCCACTAGATGGCTCAAAAAGAAAACAAAAAATACACCACAGCTCAATCCATAACCAGAATGAACACACACGACTTAAAGACCACTAAAAGCTGTCTCATAATTGTCATGCTTCAAAATTTTCTATAAATCATCAAGTTCCCCTGGTTAGTGATAAATACTCACATGAGAGAGCAGAGCTGTCATAGCCTCAGACATGTTATAGCTCTTAAAGACAGATGTTGCTTGCAAATGTGTGGGAGAGTAACTTCCAAAAGAAAAATTTGTATTTTTCTCCTTCTTAAAATAAATTGCTATTGAGTGAAGTTACAAAGTGACATAGAGTGATAGATGTTCAAATGCATCTAAAGAACAGTGTTATCACATTACTATATTTTAATTTATTTTAACAAATAATCTGAACAAGTAACTTGTTCATAGTGATTGCCTTTATTTATAACAGCACTTTATGACTTGAGGTTTAGCTTTCCATTACACATTGGTTTAGATTAAGGACAAAGCTTGCAAATCAAACCCATTCTTACTTGAAAGTAACTTACTGATGGGCGAGGCTCCTGGGTATAGATATATATCTGCAATCAATCAAACCTGCTGGCTTAACAGCACTTTGCTCTTTCCAGGTCAAGTAAAATAAATAGAAGGGACAGTTTCTGTAGAACTTCAAGAGGCAGATTATGTTATCTGCTACCTTACAGCCAGCCATTATCCTACCACTGACATATGAATAGCCTCCTATTGAAGATAATGGGACTTGTTAAATAGGAGGGTGTCAGAGAGAGTGAGAGAGGGACATAGAAATAATTTCTATTTTCTCATAACTCAAATACATTTAGTGTTCAGTGCAAATCTCCCATTTCTTACATGAGGCAAGACAGAGTGTGAGCCATGACGAGTATCTCCTCACAACCATCCTCACATTTCCCATACAAATGAAATGATCTCACAGAAGCTGTAATCTGGACAGTTAAAATACTCTTGGACAATAAGCATGCTTTCATGTGGTGGCTCATTGAGGAAGATTTTGGTACCCACATGTGATCATCAGGGCTATAACTGAGAACTACTGAAAGAGAGAAGTCTCCAAGGGCACAATATCCAGGCTGATACCAGATTCTCATCTACGCAGTCTTCCTTGGCATCTCTAGAAAGCTACAGCATATGCTTCTTTTGTTCATCTTTCCTGTTTGACCAGGCATATTCAGACCCAGGGCACTGTTGTGTCAGAAGCAGAGATGAAGCTGAGGGCCCTAAAACCTGCATTAGGCTGCAGGACCTCATCTGGATGTTTTCTTGGGGAAGGGAAGCCCCCCGGAGCACACACCAACACACCTCTGTCCATGGAAGGAGAAAAACTCTGCCCGTCCTAATAAAATAATGGAAGGATATTGTCTTTTCCCTTCTACAGAGAAAGACATTCAGAAAGCAGCAATGCCAGCATGAAGGAAACACACAGAACAACACCCCTCCCTTAGAGCACACCGCTCAGCTGGAGGCATCAGTCTGTTAAGTCAGATACACCTTCAAAATCTTCACAAGTGCTTTGCAAGTTGCCCTCTGGGGACAACACCCCACTTCTACCTGAGTTGTCCTCACAGTGCACAACAACTTCACCCCCAGGCTCAGAGGCACAGCACATACTCTGGGTCCTGGAACAAAGACCCTGCCCAAAGATACCCCAGGTGGCTCTGACACCCTGCTCCACAGCAGGGGTTAGAGGCAAGAACATAGGAATGACTCTTCCTTTAGGGATGCTGGGCTATCCACATTGCTTTTTTTACCCTGCCAAAGTCCTTCCTTGGCATTTTTCCTTTAGAGTGAAATTTAGCACTGGCAAAATGCAACAGGGCTTAACTTCCATGGTACAAACTTTGTAGAAACGTCACAGGAGGCAAGGGCAGACCTTGTGCAAACCTTGTTACAACAGGTAATAAACGACAAGATGTAGCAACTTGCTACGCGAAATAACAAGTTCCTCATGATACTTGTTTTTACTTGCTCTTAAATGAGTTTCATAGCTCTCATGTTTGTGAAACCTCTGCAAGAGTCCTTGCTGGGGATGTCACTGGCTGTGCCCAGATCCATAGAGGCAGGCATGGGGTGTCCTGCACACCAAAGCAGCATGCAGGAGAACCATATATCCTCCACAGAGTGACTGTATTTTTTGGCTTCCAGCATACACATCTGAAAACTCTCATCTCCTCAGTAGTATCTCAATAACAAATAACACATGCTGGTCTTGTTTTGTTTGCTATTGTTTTCTTGACCTTCCATTGTGCTATGTGTGTAAGTGCACACACTCAGGTTTGCTGTACTTTTTGGTTGTCCACCAGCTCTCTGTTGTGCTGCTGTTGATTGAAGATCTGTCTCATCTTACCATCATCTGCTCCTGATGCAGAGCCCACTTCAAGGTCCCTATTCTGATTTTCAGAGCCTCCATGCCCACTTATGCCTACAATGACAAATGATTTGTCTTTCTCATGAAAACAAAACAAGACAATAAATCCCACACTAATTTGCTAAACTATACGAGTAAAGTTGTGACCAGAAAAGGCTGAACCTTCAGACAAGGTCCAAAACAAAGTAGAAATAGATACTAACTTCACCAAATCCAAACAAAATCGGAAATCCACCCCTGTGCTCTCACTGCTGGAGCTGGTTCCAAGACCAGGTCACATTGCTGCTTCCCAACATGAGTCTGGTTCTTGTGGAGGAGTGCAAAGGCAGAACCCTGTCTTAAAAAGCTTTCAAGTACAGTGAAACAGCACTATGGTAGGTGTAGATGCTGGCTGAAACCCACACGGTTCTGTGGGAGTCGAGAGAGGCCAGGAAACCTTTCTTCCTCCCCCTGGGGCTGTGTTCATCCCCAGGGCACCCCAGGCTGGCTTGGATGTTGATCTGAGACCATGGGAAGGCTTGCCCTCAATCCTGGATGAGCTGAAAACACCCAAGAAGTGAGAAAAGCCTTTTGCTTTTGCAGCACAGAGAATTTAGTTGTAGATTTAGATTTTGTCCTATGTATTATATGGGCTCAAGATGGATGCTTTTGGGTGTCGGTTTCTTCTTCTTCTCTTTCCTCTTTCTCTTCCCTTCTTCTGTGACACCAGTTCCTGTGGTGTGGTGGTTGGTGGAAAAAAGTTGGTATTGGAAAGACATATCAATAAGATGCAGATTCACTGGTGTGAAAAACAAAATAAGATACGTATTGTTTCTTGAATGGTTGTTAGTTAGATATAAAAGGTAGCTGCCTTTCAGCTGCCATTGCCTTTTTGCTCTTGTGTCCTGGGAGGACGCTGTCCTCTGAGGTTTTGATAAAATGTAATAAACAACTCTGATACAGCAAAGAAAATGTCTCACTTCGTTCCTTTCAACATCACGGACTGAAGGAAGAGAGTCTCAAGGCCAGATAGCAGGGCAAACCCCTGCGGGGGCCCGGCCTCCTCAGAACCCCTGTGGGGGGCCAAGGCTCCAACAGGTTCCTTTGAAAATGTGTCTGGCCCATAATAGTTGCAAAATGAAACCTTTACTCTGCACTTGAGTGGTATACAGGCTGTGCAGACTTTCAGGATATTTTACTTGCTGTGTGTCCCCAAAGAAGGTGCTTAACAGCTCTGGAGGTCTAGGCCATAGTTTCTGAAACCATAAACCTCTCTGCAACATAACCACGACTTCTCATAGGATGAAGGAGATGCTCTTGGAAAGTCTTCCTGCCTGGAGGCCAGCAGGGCCACCACCTGCAGAAGAAGGAAAACAAAGGGACAAAGGAAAGGATGGAGGGTTGTCTTAGGCAAAAATAGTCTGAAGGTTTGACTGAAATTAAGAGTTGCAGGGCTGAGTAATAACCCTCAGCATTTTGTGTAAAGACTGGTGTGTCTCTCTCTGTGCCCTTCTAGTGAGCATTAGGGGTAGATCTGTGGAAAGTAAATATCCTGCCACAGGCCTGACCTATCTGGGAGAGAAAAGTGTTGATGGCTCCTCAGCCTGCTATCAAACTGGCTGGACTTTCCCACATCCACCTGACTGCCCTGCCAGTGGTGTGGACAGCCTGCCCACCGTGGGTAGACATGTGTCTGCTCTGCTGCAAAGGACAAGGAATGCCCTGATGCTCTCTTCAGAGCCCTCCCACTCTGAGGAAGGAGGATGAATAGCAAAATGAGAGAAAATATATGGGAAAATAAGGTTCATGACTTACAACCTTATATTTTTTTTTCTTTTCCTTTCTCTTTTTTTTTTTTTAATTTCCTAAATCANTTTTTTTTTTTTTTTTTTTTTGTTTCAAAGAGAAAGAGTAAGCAAGCATTTACCATCACTCTTTTCTAAAAATGGGAATATCTGTTCCTACAGTGCCACCTTCAGTCCTCTTCTGCTTACAGTCTTAATTTCACCTAAACTGTTTAATTTTCTGAAGTTCTGTTAGTGAAGGTCCAAACAAAAGCATTTCTGTGTGTTTATCTTTGACAGTAGCTCATACTGCTAAAACACAATACTCTTCAGATCCAGGAGGTAATATCTGAACATTTCTGAACAGTGGTAATTGTGTCTCTTGCATTGGAACACTTTCTGGACTGACAACTCAGTTGTTTGCTGAGAAGGTAATGGGTGAGTAGGAGTAGGGGAGGTACATTCAACCAGTGTATTGGGAAGAAGGTGGGGTTTTACCCAGGAAAATGCAGTAGGTTCAGTGTGTGCTGTATATAAGATATGGACCTATGGATATGGATGTCTATGGTACTAATAAGAATTGCACAAGTAGTAACAAATACAGGTGCTTTTGCCAGAGGATCAAACAATGGAGTTACCAAGTTATGGCAAACATACACTGGCAAGGTCATGTGCAACTTCACATTTTGCTGAACGCACTTATCCTTGGAATTAATAAATTTTATGCCCAGACCATTCAGTGCAACTATAGCAACTGTTTTTTAACAACTGCATAAATAGAATCTACAAGGGAATATCTAGTCAATAGCTATACCTAAGGCAGAGAAGTATTGGGTTAATGTTTGCAGAATATAAAGCTTGTGTCACACTCTTCTCCACACCATATACTGACAAAGAGGATCTGTGGTTATATTCCCAGAAAACAGATTTTTTTTAAGTTCATGAAGTAGGAATGTTCATGTCAGCACTTGTGCTGTGCTCCCAGGCACTGCAGGTGATGTTGCATGTTCAGAGTCTGCATCCAAGGCCATGCCTGACAGTGACCGTGTGGCCTCCAAGAGGCTGCAACATAAGGAAAGCAGAAGTTTCTGCTTCGTAGCAGAGCCTCACTGGAAGGTTTTGTGCCCAGTGCTGACCATTGCCAGGGCCTCTATCTTCCCTGGGGTGATGAACGAGGCACTTCTTCAACACCCTGAGCCCTCAAAGGCAGCACAAATGTTCTCTCATAGTCCTGTGCCGGCATGAGGGGCTGAGGCCAGGGCTCTCAGACCCCCAGCCAAGCACCAAGGGTGAGGGTGGAAAGGAGTTGGTTTTTGCTCACCTGTGAAGAAAGGAGGTGGCAGGAGATTTCCAAGGAAGCCAGAAAGGGAAAGGGCTGCAGCCCCATGCCTTGGGCATTCCTGAGGACAGAGAAGAGAGAAGTTCAGGGGGTGCTGGTTTGGTAGTTGGCTGTGAGAACTGTCTTTGTTTTATGTTGTGTGTGTATGTGTGTGTGTGTGTGTGTGTGTGTATGTGTGTGCATTATGGATGTAAATTTATTCAGAGTACAAAAACGGCTCTTGGTTCTTGCGAGACACAAAGGTGGGATCCAGTCAGAGATTAAGGTATCTAAATTTAAGCACCTAATTGCATACCTTTAATTGTGAGCTGGGCATCTCAATTCCTACTGTAGTCAGTAGAGATCAGCCTTGATTCAGCTGCAAAGCCTTGGTGTCTGATAATATTAAGATGCCCTGGAGTTTTTTGGCTGGCCTCCAGCTGCTGCTCCAGAGGACCTAATGTCTCCTGTAGGTCCTGTGTCACATCTGCAAGCCCCAGCTTGACATCTAAGGTAGCCTCAGGCATCTCAGAACTACCACTTACCACTGTTAGTAAGAGGGCAACTGAATGGAATTTCTCAGTGTCTGCCTCACTCTGGAAAAACTCAGCCTCCAGAACCCACCATCTCTGCTGAATATCCCTCCCATGAGATTTACAGACTGGATCTTCACCATCAATAGTGGGAGCTCAGAAATCTCATCTACAAATACATTGGATGTCTAATTTTAATGTCCCAGGCTGAGTCCTGCCCAAAGTGTTTGTCACTTGGCAACACAACCTAGCTCATGACTCAGTTCCATGAGGAAGCTGTAAAACTCCAGTTGCAGCAGGCACGGGTAGGGTTTCACCTTCCCCATCTCCCAAGGGATCATATCCAAGTATGGATGCTGGGGACCACTGCTGCAACTAAGGTCCAGGGAGAGAGTGAGCCTGAGCTGAGCAGAGCGAGAAGGAAGGCACAGGTTGCTGCCTCTCCTGGCGTCAGGGAACGCCCTGGGGCTCAGCCAGCACGGCTCTGTTTGCTTCCAGCTGTAGGCAAGCTCTGGGGAAGCAGTGGAACCAGCTGGGAATCCAGAGGTCCAGGCAAATAAAAAGGCTCTTTACCTGTCTTTGCTACTGGCAGTGATGAGCAGAGGCAAGAGGGGCCAGTTAGGCAGAGCTGATGGTAAGTCACAGAGATAGAAACTGTCCTGCAACAGTGCCTAAAGCACTGCAGGATGGGAGACCCCAAGGACACTCAGTGCTGCTTTGTGTGGACACATCTGGGGCATGTGGGAAGTATGGTAAATGCCCAAATGTGGATGTGAACTCCAGCTTGGGATGCCTTCCTGGGTCTGTCCCCTGGAGCAATCTGATAAAGCAGTGCACGCATGGCCAGTGAGACTGTGACTTCAAACCTCATGCATGTGGGTTTGTTCTAGGTTAAATTCATGCCTAACTTGTCTCCTGCCTTGAACCTAACATAGCTGTGTTCGTGTTCAACTTAATGTGACATACTCTGATTTATATTTACTAGCATTTTATGCCTACACTACCCAGCATAAGTGGTTGAAAATGGTTTCTGGCACTGTTAGTTCAGACCTTAATGTAACTGCATCAAAGCCGACTTCTTCTAATGGACTGAAAGACTGAAGTACTTATTCTGATTTAAATAATTTAGAAAATGAACCTAGAACTGGAAGCTCTTCACCCAAATGCAGCAGAATTGCCAGAAGAGCAAGGCTCAGTTGTTTCTTTCCAGCAGCGAGAGTCAATGTACCAGGGGACATGGCCCCAGATGTGTGTCTGTAATCCCTGGACTTCAGTCCCCATCATAGCTTCCCAGGCACAATTTTGTGTTTTATCCCACCATGTTGTAAAGAAATGACTTCACATGGATTCTACCAAAGATTACATGAAAAAGCTAAGATTTTTTGCCTGCCAATAAAAAAGGAGTTCCCCACAGTATATTACTACCAATGTTCCAGACTTAGGGTGGGGCTCCTAAAAAGTGCATCTATCATCAACTTCCAGAGGAATGACCTNAAAAAAAAAAAGTAGAACAGATTATTGCTTGTTTCTGTCTCCAAAATATGTCATAAAAATATCCACATATTTGCTATGAAAGTGAAGTTCTGTTCTAATATTTTTATCTAAAACCTGAGAATAACAAAGTGTCATTCATAGATGGCATCTGGTGTAAACTATTTTAAGACCATATTTAGAAAAGGGACTGAAATGTCTCTATCTACTGCTTTAAGACTCTCTCATTGATAAAAGGTTTATTTGCATTTATTCTGCCAAGTACATTCTGAACTCCACAGTACAAAACTCCTGCCTGTTAATTGATGTGGTATTTGAGCTTCAGATTAATATCCCCCCGATTGTTCTCCTGACAGGACTTTAATGAACCAAACAGAGCAGCTTTGCCTGGGAGGAAACTCATAAAACATGAATTGGAGAGCCAGTCCATAAATAGAAGTAGCTCAGATTGTATATCCAGTCCATCACAGTATTAATGAAGTTCTCATCCAGGAAAAATGAGCGCACCCACTTCCTGCTGCAGACATTCATCCACCTTCAACTCAGCCCACTTGCTTCTTGGAACTGACATTAGCTCTAAACCAAACTGATGATCTGAAGCAGGGTGATTGCTTGAGTTTCATCTGATTTTGTTGGGTTTTATTTCAAGGAGGGGAATAACGACATGGTGGGAGAACATAAGCCAAAAGTTATTTCCTTAATTTCTCAGTAAAAAGTAAAATGAGTACAGTAAACACAGGCAAATCCATTTAAGCACAAAAGCAAGGCGTCCCAGGAGAGCACAAATGAGAGCTTATATAAGAGACATTACACACCTCATGATGGAATTCAAAATATTTGACAAGGCAAAGCCTGTTGAGATCTGTAAATAAAGTATGAATGTTGGTGCTTCAAGGCAAAAAACAAGAACAAGCAGATACCAAAGGATACAAAGGTGAGTTTAACCTCCTCCATCTAAAATCTTTTAAAACACTCTAGAGATTCCCAAGTTTTCAGTGACATCCTGTTCATTCAGTGCAGCAAAATGCTGAGCAAGTAAGAAGCAAACTCGATTGCTCAGAGTGTAGAAACACTGCAGTAAAACGATTACCTTGGTATGTTAAGTGTCACTGTAGAACATAAAGCTATTTGACTGGTGTTTAAATGGATGCAGGAGGAATTTATTAACATTTTTATGAAGAATAAATACATTCTTTCTTATAATTTAGCAGCAAGGTGATATTGATAAAGGTCTAATGGATGGAAGTGTCAAATCACTGAACCTTGTTTGTGCAAGGTTGCTAAAACAGGCTGTGCAGTCCTTAGTCCTGCAAGCAGATCTGCTCATTTTGGTGGGGTAGCAAAGGTCTGCTATTCACTTTTATACACCTTCAAAGCTCAGAAAACCCAGCTATCTCAGCAAGGAGAGACAGCAGCATACTCAAGAATAGCACACTTACACCCCTGCTACACCCCAGAGTTGTCATTCCCAAAGACACCACATCTCCTAATCTCTCAAAATGTAATCAAAGCTGAGTTTCAAGAGAGATTAGCTGAAAGCTCAGCTCAAGGGCACTTTTTGAAGGTGAAGGTCTCAACAAAACTCCCTTGCTTGCAAAATTTGAACCTGCTGCAACGTAATATAAGCAACAATTTTAAATCACTGACAAAGGACAAACTAACTGATGAAACTGCCTGTTTCAATATTAGTAGAACAAAACAGGCCATATCTTTACTCATAACAGAGTTTTTGCTTTTCATTTTTTAAAAGTACATGTTTGACTAGCAGAACATAACTTAGTGTTCTATTTCTATACCAATCACAGTACCAGACAGCAGAGCACTAATAGTAAACCAACACATCATTAGATACTATACAGATTTACCTTAATGTAAGAACTTTACGTTACACCCACACAGTTAATCCATTTGGACTATTAGCAATCTAATATTTCTCGATTCATCATGCTTTTACAAGAGGTTACCACTGATTCTAAAGTGTGCCAAAATTAAACACACTCTGAGCCCTCTAAACAAAAGAAAATAATTTAATACTATCATAATATAAATACTAAAATAATATAATAAAATAATATCTAAATAAAAAAATCTTTGGAGTTATATTGGTATACAGTACAGACTTACTGTAATTTGTCTATCTTCTGTGCAATAGCAAGCAAAGAAACATTCCCTACAAAGCCTGTTATAGTTATATAAAGAGAAATACATAACAATATATGCACTGGGCAGCAGAATAAATTGAAAAAACAATTTTGCTACAGGAAGTCTTTGAGAGAAGTGCTTGAATGTCATTGCTAACTTGGATTTGGAACCCTCTTGACACAGGTCAAACAGCTCAGGACTTTGACCCTGACGGGAGAAGGAAGTGAGTACACTTTGTAAGAAAGGTTTGTCCTCCCTCTTTCCCTCCCCAAGGCAAGACAAACATCAGAAAAAGTTTCATCCTATCGTGTGATCAGAAGACCACATACAGAGGAGAGAAAGTTTCACCAAAAAGCCACTTTCTTTGGTCTCAGCAGCTATTGCATGTAGAAGGCTTGACTGTGGTTTGAGTACGTAACTGCACTGTCGATTCAGAAGGGGGCCTGTCTCTGTATTCCCTCTGTATTAACTGCATTAACCTACAGTCAAACTGGTCACAGGACTTTGCATACAGTATTTCTCCAAAGACAGAGCTTCACACATATCCACTCCCCAAATTTTAACAATTTCAGAAATCAGCCACACATGCAGGACTTAAAACAAGAGACTAAAGACATAAATTTAACACCAAACCTGCAAGTCATTCCCTACAGGCAGCCAGGCACCCTCCTCCTGGTTTGGCTTTAGTCTCCTCCAGGTTTGGCAGACCAGGACTGTCAGTCCTGGGGCCTCATCCACAGCACTCCAGTGCCAATTCATCACAGTTTTGCTCTGGAGGATAATCACATGCTCTGGTTTGTTGTGAGTTCCTTTCCGGAAAGCTTGTCTGATTCAATCTGCCTTTGACTCTGAACAACCATTAAACTGATGCCTTTAGAACACTATCCACATTAACTCTTATGCCTCCTTTCTGACTGGTACTGGGGAATTAATCCCTTACTGACTATTTTATAGTTCTTTTTTCTTGTATACATTACCTCATAATTATTGACATTGAATTTCATGTGCCATTTCATTATTCAGTAATCTCTGCAAATCTGCTCAGACAACTTCAGGT
This sequence comes from Erpornis zantholeuca, assembly GCA_013400515.1. Lineage (NCBI taxonomy): Eukaryota > Metazoa > Chordata > Aves > Passeriformes > Timaliidae > Erpornis > Erpornis zantholeuca. The sequence continues at coordinate 73,798 of VZTN01025411.1, read as the reverse complement.
CAGACTACTCTGAGAAAATATTCTAGTTTAATATCTGCATTGCTGTCACTCGTTTCATCTTTTCTTACCATATCCTTTATGTCTTAAATGGCATAGTCATAAGCCCAAATCAGGTGATAACCCACAAATAGCCTCCTATTTCTCCAACATACAGCCATGGAACACCTGAACATGAAGCAGGCTCAATCAGAGTCCTCCTCCAACAGCCTGTGCCCTGCTCACTCCTCCCCCCTGTGCAGTGTCCCTGCCCTTTGCAATGCGTCCTCCCTCAGGCTGAGACCCTCCTTTCTCCTGAGTGCCATGGGGTGCCAACCAGGGGACACAGCAGGGCGAGCTGAGGCCCAGAGCCCTCATCAACACATTAAAGCTACATCCATGGCATTTCCAACCAGCAGAATCAGGTGACAGTGGCAAAGCTGGCCCAGGCCAGCCACACAACATCTTTGAAAGAGAGAGGAACACTTCACTCTGACTGTTCCTGTGTCTCTGTCCTTAGGGATATCTTTGGTATCAGGTCCTTGTGTTTTTGTCATGGGCCATCGACGAAGACAAGGGTCCATGGAAAGAGCCTCTTTATGAGAGAGAAAATTGCTCCTTCCATCTCCCACTGTCTTTCCAATTCTACCAGCTGTCTTGGTATGGATGTCAGACTTCTTAATCTATAGTCTTAAAGATTGTTGTTCAATCCCTTTTTTTGAAGACTGGTGTGCCATTTGCAGCCTTCCATTATTTTAAGTGCTCGAAGCTCTACCTCTGAAAAAGCCCCGTTTCTCCAGGCATGAGGTTTTCCTTCTGTTATCAGTCCCATACCAGGAAAGAAAGGAGTCACTAGTGCAGCAACAAGTGTTGTTTATTAAGTTCTTATTTAAGTTTCAGAAGCACAGCCTCTGCTGCTGCTTCCAGGAGTACAATGGCTGGCTGCTGCTCAGAGCAGATGACTTTTATACCTTTATCACCCAATTAACAGTCTCTGCATGTTCTATTTTGTCTTTAAAACCAATAAGTATCAATTTTATTAACATGCCTCTTCTACACTGAGTTCTTTCTACCAATTTATAAATCACAGGAACTTAGGTCAGAGAAAAAGGAAGGAGAAGAAACAAGAAGAAGAACAAAGAGAAGCCAACACCCTGTATTCTCCATGTTGTCTCTATATAATATATAGAGCAAAATCTAAAACTACAAATGCACACTCTGTGGTACACTAAACAAAAACTCTTTTCATTTCTTTGGTGCTTTCAGCTCATCGAGAAGTGAGGGGAGTTTCTCCCATGGGCTTAGGTCAATGGCTAATCTGTTTTGTGGGGTTCTAGGGAAAAAGGTCCCCAGAGGAGCAGGAAAGCCTTCCTGGGCTCCAACATACCTCAAACAAGAAAATTGCAGTTACCTAAACCTCCTGCATGAATATGTTAGGTTCCTGGGAAGAGGTTAGATTCAGTTTGGTGGTTTATTCCAATCAATTTCTCATACTCATCTCCTGCAAAGAATGACTCCAGCAGATGCCTCGCTGACCTCTCCTGTGACCAGCACTAATAGAAACACATCGTTTAGCTCTGCTCCAAGGTCCTGTCTTCATAGGAGACATCATCATGCATTTGTCCAGATGACTTTCTGGTCAACTTTCTCCTTTGATGATTTGATGCAGATTTATAGCAGCTTTCACACCTTTACACTAGCTCCCCCTCCAAACTGTCTCTGGCCTACTTTACTGCAGAGGGACACTCAGAATGGTAGGTTTATGATCTTTTCCATTTTCCTTGTTCAGATAAGACATCCACCTTTTATAAAAAGCCTTTGATTTAATTTAGTAGTTTCCACTGCCTTCATGTTTGATCATGACAACATTTTTTTTCCTTTCAAAACTCTTTCCTTCCCTTTCCTTTAAAAACTCTTCCCTGATAGGTGGTACACATTCACTCCATGCTTCTAGAATGGTGCTCTGGAGCAGTCTCCATGCACATTTTCCTGGTTTATTTATTCCTCTGGTTTCCTAAGTATTATCCTACTGATTTATTGCAGTTCTGCTTTCTGAAATTGCTAGGTGAGCTGCACATATCATCTCAGATGTTTGTTGTTTAAGAAAACAACAATAATTTGAAAACCTATCTGCTTATGGGAATGACCCATAATGGACTCTTACCAGAGGATCCTAGTGAAGTCAATGGACTAGCATGAGATAGGGCTCTGAGGAGCAGAACCCTGCACATTTTTTCCCTAAAAAATTTAAGTTTTGTTTCATGTTGGTTTTTGTGCCTTCATCTGCCTACCTCCCACTTGATTTTGGGTATTTGCACACCATAATAATAATATTAATTTAAATGGCATAAATCAGGCACACCCTTTTTATTCAAACTTATGGAATATTTATTCTTAAGGAATTTTAATTTAAAAATTGTTATATAAAAAAAAGACAATTAAGAGTGAAATTTAATTTCTTTCTAAAGAGTTAATCTGTTTTCCATGCACTAATGAAAGTTGTGTCTACTACACACAACCTAAATTGCTTCTCTCAAATAACTATTTAAAGAGCTCATTAACTGTCATCTCCTCAGGATACAAAAGTTTTCTGTGGACTGGAAGAGAAAAAAGGTTTGATGAGGCCTGCCTTTCACTCCTGTGACTCATTCCCTAACATGCAGGAAGGCAATGGCCAGTTGGACTGTTGTACAAACAGAGGATAGCAACATCCTACAGCAGAATGTGAACTGCTGAGGTGTTCAGATTCTCTCTTGGGATTCTGACTTTAAGAACCATGCCTGTGAAAGATAAGAGGCAATTCTTATCTCCCAGGTCTGGAGAGTGCACGGGACTGAGGCTGAATCTGAACTCCAACGCCCTCGTGTCCCAGGTGACTCTGGGGGGAAGAGGGTGAGTTGTAGCTCAGGTCCCCTTTGGCCCACAGGCTCCAGTCACCTTCCTGCAGAAATTCAGACCCTGCAGAGGGACAGGGCACACTTGGATCTTCATTCGGTGGAATATTGGGACACACTAGGGCATAAAGCCACTCCCAGATTCTGTAAGACATTCTCAGGTACTGTGCTTGTGACCTAACCTGAGCACAGGATCAAAGATAGGCTGGGGCTGCTCAGCTTCATGCCACACTGCTACAGCACAGCCTGGAACATCACCCTGCCAGCACACAGGAAATGGAGCCCAAATCTGATCCATCATCCTGCCCACAGGTATGAGGTACCTGTCCCTGCAGGGAAAGCAGAGTCACCCCAGCAACTCAAGGACACACAGGAGCTTGTGCTGGAAGCGGTCCCGAGTAAGGAGACACTGGTTTTTGTGGCTCCTCCAGGTCAATAAATCCTGCATGCACGACCCACTCTCATGATTTTCTTACCACATTGATGTAACTATGAAGTGATTTGTCTGAATTCAGTGGAAGCTGAAACAGATAAGCCAGAAAAACTGAAAAGTGACTTTTCCTTCATAAGTCTGAACTGACCTTTCCTCCATGCAGCTAATGGCTCCCATGGGCTTTGTAGTGTGTTGCTGGCTGTCGTTTGTCTGTGAGCTGTCCTTCATCGTGGTCTCTGTCTTCTCCTATTGTTTCAACAGAAGCAGAGTCAAATCCTATGTGCTGCTTGCTGCCTTTCTTTGGAAAAAAAATCTGAAATAGCAGCCAATGTCCCAGTGACTATGTGTAGCAACCAGCAAATTTCAACTCCTATTTCAAAATTAACATTGAAACCAGAACAACCACCTTTAGAGCAGGCATGTTCAAGGTTCAACTGTATAGGAGAGGTTTGCTTCTTTTTTCACAGATGTGTAAAAGCAGCTCACGTCAACCAGGTGTGTGACCCCATCAGCTGTGACACAATAGATTTTCAGGTGTATGGTCAGATTCCCCACGAATCTGGGCTTCAGCTTGCACCTGCTATTCAGCTGCTCACACAAGACTACCAAAGGTCTGCCAAAGAGGATTACAGAAAATGTCACTGCAATCCTGCACATCCCTCAGGTCCTTCTCAAGTAGGTTCTGTTTGTTTCTTTTGAAATTTATCTCAGTCTTCTACAGAGATAAATATGGGAGACAACATTACCAGGAGCTGATGATTTTGTTCAGTTTAAGATCTAAGTAGAGAGGAAAATAAAAGTCAATTATTTGTCAGCTCAACCTTTAGTGCTTCAGTTCCGAATACAGCAGTAAAATGATTCTATTAGGGAGGAAAAAAAAAACATTTTCACAGAATTGAAGGCTTGATTTCTCCCAGTGTACTTGCAACACAAGTTTAAGCCCAGATGCATTTCAAACTAGGATGAAGAACAGGAATAACCCAACAAAGCTTTTAAAATAAGGCTGAGTAAGAAGTCTAGCAACCACAACAGATTATTACTGAAAATTCCTTCAGTAATTTTATTCCCCCACAAATAGAAACTCCATTAGAGATGCCCTGAGAAGGTACTTTTAGTTTTCAGTCACATTATCATGATCATGCTCCAGGTAGATTGTCAGATGGTTTTGAGATTAAGATGCTTTTGAACACCAAATCTATGTGATTTACAGGAATGACAAAAGCTACAGATTAAAACACTTTGTCTCTAAGTTTTCCAGAACAAAATAAAAATGCACAACAGGTCATATGTTAAAAGATCTATAAATATTAAGCCTCAGTAAGTAAATCACACAAGTCAAATTTCAGTGGAAAAGAACCACCTTGTTCTCAAAACTTACTGGCGTATTGCAACGAGTTAAAATAAAATATCTCTGCTCAGAAATTACAACCAAGTTTTACTTTCTGTGGCCATCCTGTGCTCCACTAGCTCTGGCAGGAGTTTTGAATACAAAATATTAGTTACAAAGTGTATCAGAAAAGTCAACTCAAGGAAACGAATTTATAAAATTCTCTACCATATGTTTCTTCACTATCTACAATAGGAAAAGCAGTCCTTTAACATCTCATCCAATTATTTGATCATGAAGTTTTATAGAGCAAATTTATGAAAAGAATTACTCAGTATTTATGTTTCTTTCCAGATTGGCATTTTCTGGAATATTTGCAATACTTCTGGAGAATAAGAACATTTATTACAAATAAATGTCTGTGATCATATTATTTTGAAATTTTATACAGTTCTCCTACATACATCTTTCCTTTCTCATCCAGCTTACTCCCCACTAAATGGATGAGGGAAGAGAAATATAAAAGTTTTATTCTAAAGACATCTTCACAAAGGAGATCTTACATATGTTTCTTCAACTAGATGAGTGCAGATTTTTCTGCTGATGAAAGATCCCTTAATTGACTTCATTCAAATCACCCCAGGTGGGTGATTAAAAGATTGATTAGGGATTTGTCCCCTGCCTGTCAAGTCTGACTGCAGCTCACTTAGATTAGTAGTGTATCTCTCCTTGAGCTTGAAATGATAATGCACTGCTTGATTGACTGAAGTGTCCCTGGGCCAAATCAAATAGGACAAACTGATGCCACAGAACATCTCCTTGGCTGGCATACAGTATCAGCTACTTTTCAATGCACAATATATTTATCTTGCATTGCCCTACAGCATTCCATGACCACTGAATCAGAGAAAGAAAATCTCTTTAGAGGTGGGGAAATGAGAAGGGAGGAAAGAACGTAATTGACAAAAAAGATGGCTTTATTAACACTTGCTTACCCACCAAGAACCAATTTTCCCCTGGAAAGATTTTTCTCAAAACACCCACTGGGTTTCTGCTCTCCTCACAGAAGTTTGGCATCTTTAACTAGCAGTTTCTGTCAGGACCACAAGAAAGGTCATCACCTTGCATGCCCTAGTGCTCATCTAAACCTTTCTGGGAATAAAACATTTGAAACTAATGTTGTTCCTTTATTGCCTAGAATCCAAAACAGGATATTGCAACAGCAGGGAAGGTAGGAGGTTGGTAGGATTAATTTGAACACAGTAAATCAAAGACTTTCTCCCAGGAGGAGATTCCCACCTATCGGTTACCTGCCTTCTGGGGTGAGGCAATATGATGACTGTTCACCAAATGAAAAACTAGGAAATTGTGAAAAAAGACTTCTATTGAGTGGAGGCAATCAAAAAGTGGAATAAAAATACTCCTCAACAGGAGAAATCTCTCAAGTGAGATTCTGATTTCAGTTGGTGAAAAAGGGTAAGTGTCAGTAAGGATGGTTGCAGCAGTCTTTATGGCTGGTACCATGAGCTTTGGTATCAGAGATGACTGCACAGAGATTTCCATATTCCAGTGAAACAAAGTCCCTAAAAGTTGAAAATATGGATTGAGATGAGGGTGTTTGTTTGGAAGAGAAAATTTATTAACAGCATCAGACCAAAGTCAGAGTGAATTGTAACCAACTCAAAGCAGAGAGCACTCAGTTTGCTGGTGGCCAAGGGGTGAAGCAGATCTGGACCGAAGCAGTGCTTGCAGAGACAGAGGTGGGGATGAAGGGCCACTGCAGAGGCTGGTGCTCAGGAGTAGATGAAGAATAATGATCATTAGAGAAAATCCTATGCTGAATCTCAAACTCTAAATAAAGCTTTTTTATTTTCTCCACAGACAGCAGCTCTGGCTGACTGGTTCGTAGAAAACTACAGCTCAGTTTTCAGAAATCCCTGTTACAATCTGAGTTATTTTGATCCCCTGGGCAGCTGAAATGACCTCTCTTGTGCTGGGATCATTGCTCATCTGCAGCTCTGTCATTAGACAAGCTGAGTCCTTTCTCATAGGAATTTCTGAAATACAGCCAGCCATCACTGACCTTTCTATTAAAAATAACATTAAACTGATTTCTCAGGCTCAGAACTCCTTGAGAAAGAAATGCAAACTGCACATTTCTCAGGGAAGTGGCCACAAATAAAAACATGTATTTTAACATTTGTCATCTGCAGATCCATCTCCCAGAGTGGAACAGTATTCAAACCACTGCCTAAATACTCAGGCAGAGATTATTATTGCACAAGTTTTCTAGTATTGACTCGTTACTGAAATATGAAACAAGGCAAAATAAGAGACTGCTCTAACAAGTAGTATGATAGAATACCGCTGGACATCACAAGCTGCCCTCTCACACTGGCAAGCAGTAGAAAGCAGCAGCCACCAGAAGAGCAAGGCAAACAGCATCCAGTACTCCTGGAGGAGAAAGTCCACTACCCCATCATATCCTGTCCCACCTCACTCTGCACCAAACCACTGAGTAGAGCCCACGGCATTCTTGGGGAATACCAACTGGGAGACAGCCTGCCAAATCAAGGCACTCTAGAGAACAGTCATTAAGAACAAGAAGAGATTTATGCCCCATCATTCATTTCCTACCAAAAACTTTGTTTTTCTTTCTACAGCAGTCATTTTCTGCACGAAAGTTGGCAAAGCACAGCTCCACTGCTGGGAGAGGCATTAAAAAACAGGCATGAAAGAACAGGACTACAGATGGGATTTTTATCCCTGTAATCAGATCCCAATAACAATTTGATGTGCATACCATGCTATACACAGCAGTCCAGGGGCTGTGTTGCAAAATCTTGCCATCCTGAACCTGTGCTAAAACCTTCATATTTTTTAGCATCTGCAATGAGCTGAAGCCACTGTATTAGCTTTTTTTTTTTTTTTTTTTTCCAAGGGGGACAGGTGGTTTAGCTTTTTAAACCTTGTAATATTTTGCTTTTAATGCTAACTCCTTCATCTTCAGCAAGTTTTCTTTACATGTTGTGCAAGTTTAACCCCTGCTGGAAAATAAATTCTCCCAGTGGGGAGAATTGATCAGCTGATCATCTGGAAGCCTTAAGAATATTAGCTTTAGAAGGGTCTTTCTAAAACAAATTACTGCCCTGTTACTCTAAGTTCACCAGAGACCAGGTAAAACACCTCTCCTCCAGCGTGAAGCTATGGCTTTATCTCTCTGTTCTAATTAAAGCACACTTAATGCCCACTACACTCTGCCCTTGCTTTTGTAAAGGCAGATATGAAAAGTAAAATGATTAATGACTCATGATTGACATTTCCCCTTTTTCTTCCAATTAACAATATTTGCAATCATTTGTTCAATTTAGCCTAATGGTAGCAAGACCTAAGACCATTTAGTTTTACAGATGAAAGCAGGAGTCACAATGTGCAGCAGCTTCTTTACATTACTCTAAAAGCTCATAACTTTAATAGACGTTGAATGTTCCATTAAAAAATTAACTCAAATAGTCTTTTTTTGTCCTGTGAATTTTATATACAATGCTTAATTATTTATTCTGCATAAGAATGTCCATAAATAAAGTTTCTGCGATATCTGAATAGATCTAGAAGCAGGATTCTTAAAAATTATGATAATGCAGTGATAAGGGTTGAATATAAGGGTAGAAAATAAGGGTTGAAATGTAACGATTGACCTTCCTTGCAGATGGAATTGTTTCTTTGTGGAAAAAAAAATTCCTCTTATATCTTCCTCAGTTTGAGCTCTCTATTTACTGATTTATTTTGATTCTTTTTCTTGATGCTTGTCTTTGTTTAAAAGGGGAAAGCAGGTAGCTGAATCTGAGACTGATCTTAGTTTTCTTAATACTAATTCATTATGCAGCACTTGTGTGTGTCTGTGGTGGCCTTTTGTTTAAACAGCTAAGTTAGGCCTTTAATGTTAATATGAATTTATTTGTGTTGTTTTGATAGTGTCTTAAATTATAATGCTATTGCATTCAAAATGACATTTTATAAAGAATGTCTATTCCATTTCAATTTTATTTCTACTTTATCCAGCATTGCCTCCAGGCTGAGAGAGACCTTCAAGCTAAAGGTTAATGCTGACATTTATGGTTCAAGATTTTTGTTTATACCCACAACCACATAAAACCAAATTAATCTCATTTTCATATACACTTGGTAGCAACAATTTTCATCCCCACTTTGTATGTAGCAGACAAATATTTTATTGCTATTATTTAAAAAATGATGATAATGAATTGAGGAACCTTTTGAACAGTGGCCAATTGCAGAGCTCTCTCTGCATTATGCAAACTTTGAAAATGTAATTTGGTTACCAAAAATCATATTAAGCTGTCATACATATTATTTCCCCTCACAATATAGTTGATTATTCAAATATTTTGCAAGGATATGATCTTTTATGATTCACTTTTTCAATTTTCCCATATACTTATTGATTTTAAACTTCAGATCATAACTTTGGTAATTAGTGATGCCCAGATGTTGAAATACACTTGACCATGTTGAAGAGAACAACCTGAACCAATTCTCTGTCAAATTAAGATTCAAATACAACTTGCTTTGTGTATTTTCTGTTTCCTCTTCAAAATCCACTAAATACAACAGCCTGCTTCTTTAATTTAAATCATTACCTTAATATTTTTCCTTTCTGTAATCGGGCTTTTACTACAACTCTTGTGTACATGGTAGAATAAGAGGCTTTATCACCAGATTAGTATTTCACCCTTGTTCAGTCTGCAAATATGTGCAGGCTTCAATTCAGAGCCCTCTAAAATGAACAGACACACCACAGACTCACTTATCCTATCAGGATTAGCCTCCCTTGATATGTAAATGCAATAAAGAAAATAATGAAACTGGGTTTTTTTTTATGGTTAGCTTATGTCCAGCTCTTGTTGGATGGTAAATATGATTCATTCCCTTCTGGCATAATTAAGAAAAATCTCGAAAAGAAGCAAGTTTAATCCATAAATCTGTTACTATTGCACCCTCATTGCACAGTGGACAGCTGCTGGATGTGGCTGATCTACTCAGTCCAACATATGGCTTCAGTCAGTCAAGGATTTCCCAGGGGCAACATCAATCACAGAGGCAGAAGAGAGCAGCAAAAGGAGAGAAGTGGCTGTATCATTTTCCTGACTTCGTTGCTGCTCTTCTTTCTTTCCTTTCCCTCACCTCAGCGACAGTGCTTGTATTTACTGTCTGCCTGCTGCGAGGGGCAGCCAAACAGGGGATGCCATGCCCAGCTACTCCACCCAAACACTGTCCACGGTCACCCAGGTTGGTGTTCAGTAGGATTTTGATGACTGCACTGGGCACTGGCCCTGGAGAATCCATTTCTCTTTCCCACTGCCCTGCCCAGAACCACTGCAGTTGTGCTTCTGCAGCTGTTGCAGGCACTTGTACTGTTTGCATCCCTCTGCTTGTAGAGTATAAATCTATTATATTAGGGAAGAATTTGAGCTGATAGGTGTCATTTCTCAGTTCAGAGAGAGGAAGACTTAAAAAAAATTATTTTGCAAGAGAAAAGTATGACAATCTAAGCGAGTCTGGATTTCCTCACTGTCTGATGGAAGAAAACCACACACTGCTTTGCCCTGTGTGCTTCTCTTCTGGTAGAGTGAAGCATTGCACTACTTAGAGATTACAAGTCACTGGAAAAAGGAGTCATCCAAAGGGTAAACAGGTTTAATAACACTTTTTTTCCATAGGGATATGTAGAGCCACCTAGTAAGAAACAGAGTCTGCCCAAGCAACACCACCAGCACTTAGGTTTATTAATTACCTTACCTTCCTAGCTGCCTCAAATCCTCTTGGAAACCCCATCTAGTCTGTTCAGAATGACCACAATGCTTCTTATTTTTCACATAAAGTAGCGATAGCATTTAACACATATAACTTCCTTACCATTTTTCTTTTAATGGAAGAAAAAATTTCCTTTAAAACATTTTTTTCCTCAAAAAGTTCTAAATGGAAGCATAAGAGAAGCTCTCAGCAGAGAAGCAAAAGACCCCAACCCAACTTTTGAAGCAAGGACAGCTCAAAGGAGACAGAAGCCCCAACCCCATCCCAATTCAATGCACATTTGGAGTTCATGTTGCAAACTTAGAAGCCTAGTTGGAAACACACCAGCCTCTTGCATAACCTCAGAGGCAATGGTTAGCTGGATAAAATACTTTTCATTGCTGAATCCTTTATACTCCATAGGGTGTGAAAAATTCAGGTGAAACATGCCTTACTAGTCATGCAGGATACATTTCAATTCATGACAAAGTAGCAGACATGAAGCATTTTTAAGATGAAATTTTAGAGAAATTTCTAAAATTTCTGCTGAAAAGAAATATCACATAAAGCTTGTATTTCATTTTGCTCATGGCTCTACTAAGTTAAAGAAATGCAGTGTTATTTCTGAACCTGTAATTACTGTCACAAACATATTTTGACCTATGATAATAAACTGGCTGTGCATACATGTGTGTGTGTGTATGCATTACTTAAATGCTTTGTTTTCAGAAGGATGGATGCCACAACATTAGCTATAAAGTGTACCCCCAAGCAGCAAGCTGGTACTTCGACTAAACTATTCAATTCATAATTCTGATCTTCTCAGAATATTGAAAAAATTATCTAACTTACTTTATTCATCTGCAACAACTTATTTTGCATTTTTGCAATCTTTCTGACAGACAGAATGTACTTGTTTATCCATTTATAGAGTGCTTAAAACAAACTTTGAAAGGGCTTCAGTATGTTACTACTATACATATGTATATGCATGTAAACCACCAATTTATTTGAGGTCATGTTTAGGCATACACCTACCCTGTAGGTCCTGATCAACCCTGCAGAGTTTGTATTTATCTTCTCAAAGAGAAAGATACACATGAAAAATAAAAGGAAGACCAGTGGTTTGAATATTTTTTTACTTGGAAATATTATCCCTTTGAGAACTAGATGAACCCCACAGTTTACGGTTTATGAAAAGGAGGAAAAAAAAAGAAGAGGAGCCTTCCAACGAAATCAAACCAGCATATGCAGTTTTGGTTTTCAGATTGAAGACCAACACCTTTTATGGTTCTAGGAGACCTCAGAGGCTGTTAACAAGATCAGATGGAGACTTGCAGCATTCCATAGCTCGATAATTTAAAATCAAAGGACACCCTCACAATCCAATTAGGGCAGCAGGAAGAGAAGTTGATACATGATGAACATAGATGAATGCAAAACCTGGCATACATCAGCCAGCTCTGAGTCTAATATTCAAGCAGTAAGTTCTTCAAGCAGGAATCTCAGGGACAAGGATACAGCCCTTGTTACTGACAACTCTGACTTTAATTTCTAGCATAATGTGGTCAGAAAAAGAAAATATCAATAACGAGAAAGCAGAATATACAGCTGTGATGTGTTCTTTGATGGTTTCCTTCATGGCAAAGCTGCACCATTTTTCTAATTGTCTAACTTTCAACCCACATGTCTGTGGTTCTTTGCATTCACATGCTCCCCCAGGAAACAGTGACACTTACAGAAGAACATCTTCCACTTTGAGACAAAATACAGGAAAGATTCAGGAGAATCATTAACCTATGGATGATCTGACTTGCATCCCACTTAGAAGCAGATAGTCTATTCTGCATGGGCTGGTCTAAATAGAAAGTCACCCTAACTTCAATACTAGGAGGAGATGAACAAGATACATAAATCCTAGAAATCGTAGAAGAAAAGACATTGAAAGAAAGCCAAGAACTATATTTCACTTGGAATTTCTCCAGTGCTGAGCACAGTGCAAATATAAATTATATATGCACTAAAGTGCTAACCATGTCTTTTTCTTTAAAATCCCTCTTTAGTCAGGTCAGCTGCAGGATGTTCCACCTTGAATGTATTGCTGATTAAGCTTTTCATATATTTCCATTTGATAAATTTCAGTTTGGGGCTTTCAGTGCTCACTCACTGTATCAGTATCATCCACTGTATAATATTCCACTTTACTAACACCAGTTACTTCATCCTTTTTACAAAAAGCAGTGATCCCTCCTCATTGCTATAATTTAATTTTAATTTCTATGATTGCAATAGTATTTAATAAGGTATTGCTGCTTCTCATAATTTGTCCTGAGAAAATGATCACCAACAAAATATAGAACAGAGAACACAAGCAGGATAACTTTGGCCATTTATTGCTGCTACTAATTATCCTAACCTTCTTATCATAATTACTTATTGGCCTACTTACCCAGTTATCCTAACCTCACAGCCCTGACTTCCGCTATCCTCAAGATTCAGTGCTAGGAAATCTTAACTCTTTGTTACTGACAGTAAATACAACCTGAAAATGGAACGCAGCAAGCAGTAATTCAAAAAATACCATTCCTTCAACAGCCATTTCCTTAGCAGGAACCATGACCACCGTGAACATTCAATGGCACAAGGAAGGGAGAGTTTGTGGGAAGAGGAAGTTCTTTGATAGACCAACTGGTACAGAGGGAAAAAAAAATTGCAGACAGTCAACCCTTTTTTCAAACAGGGCAGCGATATTCAAAGCTGAATGCAAGTTGAAGAAATCCCTGCGATTTTAGTCTGGTATGCTAATCATCTGAGAGAAAAGGTAACTGGAGTTTCCCGGACAGTGCTAATGAGGCCAGAAGGTGAGATGTTTATCTCCTACAGGGAAACAGGAACTCCAGGTCATTAGTGCCTGATGGAAGGCCTTTTCCTCTATCTACACTGACAGCTGTAGCTCTCCTGAAGGTCCAGCTTCATCTTTTTAACAGGTTTCCTTGCTCAGGACTGAGAGGTCTAAGATGGCAGTAGCTGATGGTGAGAAATGCAGGTAGCAGGCAGCCAGGAATTCCTGCCTGAGTGCAGGAGTGATTCTGCTTAATCTATGCAGTTTCCCTGAGGACATGGTTGAGATGAGATGCAAGGCATGGCAGGGTGCCCTGCACAGCCAAAGGAAGCTGTAGATGCAAGGGAATTCATGGGAGACTGCCCATTGCTTCACACCCCTTGCAAGAGAAGGATTGCAAAACAGACCAACCCAACAGACAATCCCCTTAAGCTGTGAGCAACAGTATGTGGGGAAAATTTGAGGGGGAAATATCACATATGCTTGGCCTGTCCTTAGGCCTCCATCCAGGTGTCTGCTTACAATTACTACAGGAAAGAGAAGACCTGGTGCTGCTCACCCCTCTGAATCAATAAAGCTACTCCTATGTTCTCCTGCAGAATGTAAGCACAGGATCCTGACTGTCACACCGTGTGCTATTTTCTTTGATGCTGAGGCACAATTGGATCTGTTCCCTGCAGATATTTCTTTTTTTCCTAATGGTGACTTAAATGACACAGGAGTGTTTGAAGCTGAAATGGCAATTCTTGGAATAACTGGAAAAAAATCCTGGCATGGATTTTTTTTTGATATAGGTTATACAACTTAAATTACGTTCTGAACAGGTTCCAAGCTACCCAGAATGTACAATTATTAAGGGTATCATTTGGTATTGAATTCATAGCTCTGAAAAATACAATCATTTCAAAGGAGACTTGTTACTGGGATAAAACTTTTTTACATTGTAGAATTGGATATTGAAAAAGTCAAGCTCAGATACCACTCACTTGGGTCCAAGGGCTCAGCTGTTTCCCACAAACCTGTTAGGTTTCCTTCAAGTGATTGCTGTTGCAGTAACTATTTTGCAGGCACTGCCACATTGACTGCCATTATCGAAACACATTTATCCATCACAAGAGGATGGAGTTGCTTGGTCTTAACTAAATGAATGAAAAGTTTAAAAACACTACCAGTTTTATATTACAATGTTGTTTTTACAAAACAAACATTACAAGAAGCACATTTTCATATAGCTTTGAGCAAATCCATGACCTTTAAGAGCAATACCATACACATGACATTAAAAGGACACTGCTCAAAGTCTATTACCTTCTTTAATTAATATATGATTGAAAATAACTTCAAAAATGTTTCCAATGTAAATTCCAATTTTTGTGGAAATTGACATTGTACTTAAAAATCACCACATCAGTGGTTTTTTAGTGCTGTAAATCTAAACTTTGATTCTCCCTCTTTCTAGCAGTAATAGTATGTGCTCTCAGGGTGTTTATAACACATGTTCTGGGTGTGTTTAGGAATTCTGGCACCAATACTGCTTTCCACATCAGTCAAAACCACATTTACTCATAAGGTTAGAAAGTGCACACCCACATACCTATATCTTTGCAAATCAAGTAATGTAACACCTTAGACTGCTTGTGCTTTTAGTTGTTAAGAGAGGTTTCTAATCCTTTAATAATGCTTCCCTCAAACTGTAATGTAATCTCTTAATCACTTTAAGAAGCTACTGAATTCCTCTATCATGAGCATCTGTTTGTAGTGACATATGTAACAAATCAAGATGGTGTCTAAGATTGTGGACTTTTGTGGCTTACTAACTGAAAGCCACAAAAATGGAAGGTAACAAAGTTTAGCCAAAAGTACACTTAGCTCACATTGGCTGTTAGGATTGAGCTGCAGTTCTGCTTGACTAAAAAACCTGCGAGGAGCTCCAAAGAGTAATGAAACACAAGATACTTCATAATCAACATAACTATTATTCTCATTCCCATTATTTAGGTGTCTGATTCATTTATTTACAGGTTCAGCACTGTAAGGAAGAGGAGTTTTGATTGGAGAACTAAGCAGGAATTGTTATTACAGTGATACACAGCCCTATGCGTGACACTTATTTACAGGGGACCAATTTTTCCACAGGGTTGAAATAGCACAGAAGTACAGTATTTTGATATATATCAGTACTAGTAGAATTAAAAGTCAAAGGTACATAGTACAACTCACCCTTTCTATTTTTAAAGGTATTTGTGTTGAAGATTATGTACCTACTGCTTGAGAGAAAAACATATGATGGTACTGCTGTTTTCCTACAAAATTGTTTACACAGTTACGTGACATAAAAAAGACTCAATCTCATCTGTCAGTGGAATCTAACATACTGAGGGGGTTTAATGTTGTATTTTTCAGAGGCATTAAAGAGATGCTACAATAAACAACACAAGTTTAGGGAAAAAAACCTTTGTGAACATGTTTCTATCTCTAATAATGTTTGGGAGATAAAATCTTTCATACAGCAAAGTAAAACAAATTAGTGATATGAAATAGCCTGAGAGGAGGGAATTTATTTTGCAAATTATTATTAATCAAAGAACTGGCACATTCTTCTGCCTTGGCCAAAGTACAAACAGCATTACTGGCCCTGCCAGAAATGGACAGCAAGTCTCTGTCTTTTTGAAAGTTGAGAAATTCACTGAAACAAATGTGGGTTTAATGATAATTATATGAATTAATTTTAATGTAAATTGACTTAAAGACACTGTTCTGTTCAAATGCAAGACTATTGTTACTGTATTATGTTCATTAAGGCATTTTATTTGTTACAAATATGAACATAATATACTTCTTTTGGCTTTTATAAAGAGTTTTCATCATCCAGTTAGTAACTGGATCTATTCTGTATATTTTCGCTTTAATCTGCAAAGATCCATGAGAAAATGCTATATTTCTCTGTTACTAAATTGTTGAAAATTAATGCTATATTTTAGTATATAAATAGACAAACGCGTAAGTATCTGCTCAAAAACAAATGCAAAGCAAGTTTGACAGAAAAGGGTTACAGCCTAAAGGAAAACAGCAAAAGGAACCAAACAGAATGAAAAACTAGAAATGCCAAATGTTTCATTCGCATCTATCATGAGTTAGCAATTTACAAGCACAGAAAAATAAGGAAAAATAAAGTGCACGTATCATATCTACCATGACTCATAGCAACTCTATTGTGCTTTCTGCTGTTTATAAAGCCTGCTAGTTGTAACTCATAGAATCATAGACTCATAGAATGATTTGGGTTGGAAGGAACCTTAAAGATCACCTAGTTCCAAACCTCCCATCCCCAAGGGCAAGGACACCTTCCATTAGACCAGGTTTCTCAAAGACCCATCCAGCCTGGCCTTGCAGGGATGGGGCATCAATTTCTCTGGGCAACCTGCTCCAGAATCTCACCACCCTCATAAGAATTTATTCCTTATATTTAATCTAAACCTACTCTCTTTCAGTTTCAAGCCATTGCCCCTTGCCTGTCACTACACATCCTTGTAAAAAGTTCCTCTTCATCTTTCTTGTGGGCCCCCTTTACGTACTGGGAGGCTGCTATACAATCTCCCAGGAGCCTTCTCTTCTCCAGACTGAACAGACCCAACTCTTTCAGCCCTCCCTCATACTGGAGCTATTCCAGCCCTCTGATCACCTTTGTCACCACCTTCCAGATTCACTCCAGCAGGCCCACGTCCTTCTTATGTTGGGGATCCCAGAGCTGGAGGCAGTACCTGAGATGAGAGCAGAGTAGAGGGGCAGAACCCCCTCCCTCAATCTGCTTCCATTTGATGCATCCCAGGACTTGTTTGGCTTTCTGGGCTGTGAGTGCCAATTGCTGGCTCATGCCCAGCCTCTCACCTACCAACACCCCCAAATCGTTCCCAGGGCTGCTTTGCCCAGCCTGTGTTTGTGCTTGGGATTGCTCTGACCCAGGCACAGGACCTTGCATGTGGCCTTATTGCACTTCATGAGGTTCTCACCTCATGTCAAGCTAATTCAGCAAGAAAGTTGTTCCTTGTTTCTCTGATATGCATTAATTGAGCAAGAGCAGTTGTTCTGTTAACTGTCACAGCCATGAGCCACTGATGAAGCTCTGGATAAAGCTGTGATACTGCAGGAATCATAAGTTACAGTCCCCAGACAGGACGGAAATTTTATAGGGTGCCATGCAGACTACAAAATGATTCAAATGAAGAAGAATTTTCAGTGTTTCACAGCTTTTCAAAACCATAAAACAATATGCACCTCACAAAATACCACATTTCCAAATGGTGGAGAAGCATCATAACCTGTCAGACCTCATGGTTCCAGGGAGCGATAACTAAGACACAAGTAAGCTCACCAACTTATTCAGTTCACTCGGGTGTCTCACTCACCTCCTTTCAGATCAAGCTGCAGGGAGATCTGCACCATCAGGATAGCTGGTGGGCTGATTTGTCTGCAGTGTCTACAGCTCTGATCTCTCTGGCAACGCAAGCAAAGCAGAACATGATGCTAAAATCACCTTTGTTACAGCTTTTGGCAGTTACCAGTGACTATGCAATGAACTGAAGTAATTTAGAACTGTAGGTTTTTAGAAAAAGCAGGTCTTAAAATAATAAAAAGTCATCAGACCTTTCTGCTGCTGCCTAAGTCTCCTTGGCCCTGAGTCAGGAGAGAGCTGAGCTTTGCCAGGCCTGTGTAGAACCAGCCCTGCCACAGCAGCTCCTCTGCTCTGCCTACTCCCTGCCTTACACTACAGCCTTTCTGCCAACAGCACTGGGATTTTTAATGAAGGTTTGTGGTTGCATTCAAACTTGTAATTTGTTTAACCTGCTCATGAAAATAAGAGGAAGACAACTTTGTTCCAAATGACCGCTAGATCCTGTCATTAATAAGGAATCTGGTTCCTGCTAGGATATCACCAGTAAAAACAAGGCTTGCTGTTAATAAGAAATGTTGCTATGTCCTCTTGAAAAACAGCAGTCACTCTGTGACTCAGGGGCTTTAGATCCAACATTACTGGGACACGTGCTGTGAAAAGTGATAACCCCCACTGGGAGTGATGCATGCTGCAAGGGAGAGGGAAGAGGCATTGGGATCAGAGGACAATGATAGGTTGGCAGAAGGACAGGGAGAAGGTGATGAGAGGGTGTTGTGGTTTAACACCAGCCAGCAACTAAGTACCACGCAGCCATTCACTCACTCCCCCACCAGCAGGATGTGGGAGAGAATCGGAAGAGTGAAAGTGAGAAAACTCGTGGGTTGAGATAAAGACAGCTTTATAGGAAAAGCAGAAGCCATACATGCAAGCAAAGCAAAACAAGGAATTAATTCACTGCTTCCCATGGGCAGGCAGGTGTTCAGCCATCTCCAGGAAATCAGGCCCCATCACATGTAATGGTGACTTGGGAAGACAAACACCACCACTCCAAACACACACCCCTACTTCCCCCCAGTTTTATATACTGAGAATGATATTCTATCATATGGGATATCCCTGTGGTCATTTGGGGTCACCTGTCCTGGCTGTGTTTCCTCCCAGCTTCCCAAGCACCCCCAGCCCCCTCCCCGGCAGGGCAGTACAAGAAGTACAAAAGGCCTTGATGCTGTGCAAGCACCTCTGTCCAGTAACAAATATTATCAGCACTGTTTTCAATACAAACCTGAAACACAGCCTCATATTAGTCACTGTGAAGAAACTTAACTCTACCCCAGCCAGAAGCAGTACAGACAGTAAAAGCAAAGTTAATGCAGCAGAGAGAGGTGGGAATACTAATGGGACAATGACAGCCCGGCCTGGGACAATGGGGAGTGAAAGCCACATTCTTCAAATAGCTAGAGAAAAAAACATATTTTGCATGTGCATTAGGGCTGCATTTTGACCTTAGAGTTTATACATGATTTTGAGAACAGTCAAATTCCTCCTAAACCTTTGAGGGGAGACCAGGGACGGGGGACCACCTAAAAAAAACCCAACACCCCAACAGAACCAAGTTTGGATGTTACACAGAAATATGACTGTAGAAAATCCATTATTTTAAACCACCCTTCTGAGCTCAGCAGTTGTAGTGTAGGTGGGAGGTGACAATTCAGATGCTTAAGTCCCAAGAACTGGCAAAGCGGGCAAGTCATATTAGCTTGGGGCTGGAAAGCAGCTGTTATGTAATTCCCTCCCATCTCCACCAGAACTGCTGAGAAGAGGTTTATGTTGTATACAACTGCTATAACATTTTCCTGCTTCCTATTAAAAAGCAATTTGGTTATGTATGGAAGTTTTATATGCAATATAGTATTTTTAACTCTCTCGCAGGGCTACATTCTCCTCATACAATTACTGCAGGTTGATATTGCAAGATTGTTGCATGGCAGCTATGAACAGTGAAATACCTTCAAACCAAGCCTATAGAGTTAAATCCCTAGAAACTGACCTATGCTCCCAGGTCAGTTGGCAATGAACCTTGTCAGCATGCCCAGGACCCTGTGCATACATTGGGGAGAGAGCAAAACAACCCTGGGGCTCAGGATCCTACTCACCTCCTTCAGAGACCTGTTTTTCCTTCTGCCTAAGAAGCACCACTCTGTGATGCTGCTGCCCCTGCTGAGCTGGACAGCATCTCTGCACAGCACTGTGTTCTGCAGAGCAACCATTCCCCAAAGGACCAGAACAGTAATTTTCTTTCTTCATCTCACTGGGCAGCATAGAAGGAAGAAAAGTCAAAAATGGCATTTCAAACATTGTACAGGTGATGATTGGCCTTCCATACAACTGTAGCTATTACATTCTCACTTTCAAAGATTTTCTTTAAGGAATCTGTGTAAACAGACTCTGCATTTAACTCCTCATCTGCAATAACTAGAGGCAAGGGATGATCTTTCAGGAAGGTGGCAAGGTTCAGGGTTTTTCTGGGATGAGCTTGCCCAGCAGCGCAGCAGCAAAGAGCTCAAATAAGCTTCATTCTCAAATATTTTTTCCCCTGAAGAAATTAAATCTGGAAATCTACAATAAAGCACATAAGAACAAGAAATGTCATATTTTTAGAACATCCTACTCACATATTTCCCATTCAGAATTCCCTTACTATTTATCAAAATTAACCCAGCTGTAAACACTTACTATAAAAGCCTATAAAGGTGAAATTAATACTCCTTTACAAACATACTTTTCACAGCTCCATGCTTGAATTACACTAAAGGTTGTGAAATTGCAAACAACACATAAATCATGTTTTATCAAATGAAAATTTCTAAAATATATTTTAGACTTGACTCTCAAGAAACAAGATCTCTCTTCATATTTAATCTCTATGTGGGAACTGTGTTGCAAAAACATATAAAATGCATTTTTTATGCCAATGAAACAAAAGCAAAGTTTTAAGTGGCCTTCCACTTACATTCCAGGTCAGGCCAATAGAAAGCAAAGCTGCTTCACATGCTGCACTTCCATCTCAGAGACAGACACATTGCTTCCACTTTTGTTGGCCCTCTCTTCAGCATGTTTATGCATCACCATGTACTTGATACAAGAAATATTTAACCAGAATAAGGCTCTCTAAAGAAGGCTTTCAGTCTGAAACTATTTTTTTTCCAAGTGTTAGTGCTTTTAGGAGGGAGAGACCAGAAATCCATTCCTAACCATTTGGGTGTGTATACAAGCATTTTTGTCTATTTATTGTATTGATTTTTTTTGTAGGAAAAAAAAAAGAAAAAGAAAAAAAATCTATACACAAGCCCTGGACTTATATGACAGCTCCCCTAAAATAAAAAAAATAAAAAAAAAAAAAAAAAGGAAGTTAAAATGTCCATGTCAAGACCAAATTTCAGGTGTTTTTTTTCTTGGTTTTAAGCAGTCATGGAACCTTCCCTTCTGTAAGATGCTACCCTCCATTCCTTTCTAGCTTTAACACTAGAAACAATTCCCTGTATTTCCTCCTTATGCTATGAGAATAAACACTCAAAGTTTATGAGGGGATTAAGTACGTAATGATGATAGTAAAGAGACTGAAATAAATATTCAAGCAGGAGATAAATCTGAATCCAGAACTGAATTTGGTAGAAAACCTGTGCCATACCACTGAAGATTTCCATGTGATCAAATGTCTGTAGCATTTTTAGAGCTGTAAAATGCCTCAGTGGCTAGCGCTAAAGTCCTTGTGATATATTCATAGTTCATAGAAAAAATAAATTTAAAAAGAAAGTATAACTGACTAGGCAGAGATTTTTATTTTTTTCTTTGAGAACTTTTGAGTGACAGAGATAGAGAATTGATTCCATGTTCCAGTGGTGTACAATTTCTTCTTCCTCACACTTCATACTAGACAGGAGTGATATAAGACACCAATGGGATATGCTGGAGCACAGGTTTCTCTACACAGAGACAGTACCTGCCTCTTGTCTGCCTCCTCTATCAATACCAAGTGACCCAAAGAGAAATGATACAGCTGCTGGCTGGCAAGAGCTTAATCCAGAGAGCACTGAGATAAAGCTCAAAGGCTGGAGGAAGCACCAACAGTCTTAGCAGAGATTAACTCAATCCCTTGACTGAAGTAGAGCATCTACTATTACCTACTTGGCCTCCCGGGGTAGAAGCCTGGTTGGCAGCATCACTTCCTGTAGATGTTAGAGCTGAGGCCACTGCCAAGGTTCATGTTATATAACCTCTCTCTGTGATGATTGTTCCTCACACACACAGCCTATCCAGAGCAGCTTCCCTTGGGTTTTTGGTTGTAAGTTTACATTCTTTTAAGGTTTTGTTTGCCATTTTTGTTTGGGTTTTTTTTTAGGTTTTGTTTGTTTGAAATTGTCACAGTTTCAGTGTGACAAAAAAGTGTTTTGAAGAACACATGTATTACAGTGCCCCAACAGCCCCCTTCACAGTAACATATCTGGTGAAGCTTTCCACAGCTATTATTTCTCTGCAAAAACTTCTTGAATTTATCTAACAGAGCCCAGTGTTGTCTTATTTATCCATTTTGGAACGTGCTTGGCCAGAACTAGACAAGAAAAAGAATATGATTACATAAATGCTATCAAATCACTGAATTTTTTACTGCTTGGTATAATTTCTAGCAATTTCAGATGTTACATAGCCTCTTCAGGGCAACCACTGTAAAATATTTACTGAAAGTGGATATCTACCAGGAATCACATTCACGTGAATGGTTCACATGAATTGTTGTGAGTATATCCAAAAGGACAACTACCTAATTGACAAAACATCCATAAATATTTACTTCCTGATAATTAAGATAACGTGCATGAAAAAATATTTAAAAATTAAAAGCAAGATAAATAAATGGAGATTAAGTTTTCAGATACCTGTAAAGCATGTGCTGTTATAATGCTGCTTCCCATCCAAGTCTCAGTGGGACTGCAGCTTTACTGAGCCAAATGCTCTACAATATATCAGGTAGATTTTTAGCCAATTGTTTATTCACCACTTTTTGGGGTATAAATATGAAGTAAAAACTTATCTTACATGTCTTCAACTTACTGGTTCAGGAAGAACACACGCCACATGCACAAACATTCGTTACCTAAAGCCAAAGCTCTCTTTCACTGGCTATTACAATGGTGGGAGATAAATGAAAAAAGAAATTTAAAAAAGCAATTACTCCTAAAAGCAAAACAACATTTTCTTTTTAATCTACCAGTACTGGTCTCTTGGGTCTCCATCCTGAGCATAGAAAAAATGTAACTTGTTGTGAGATAACATTATTACTTCATTAAGAAAAAAATTCAAGTGCATTAAAGCTTTTACATCAGCAGTCACAATGCTGATCTACAAGCTGACATAACCATCTTTCAGAGCAAAACAAGTCCTTTCACAACCATTTCATTCCTTTCCACCTTTCCCTCTATTACACATAAACAGCAAAACAGCTGTCAACGGCTAAACATACTCAAATGTCCTATTTAATTAGGCTTTGGTTTACAGCATAACTACTTTCTAAGGTTAATCCTTGTCAGTGTCCAGGGAAGCCTGAAAGCTTCTCCTCCTCCTCTGGTGGTTTCTCTATATCCCCAGAGCTCCTCAAAAGTGGCCTAGCCAGCGACCTAGGCTTTTGGAGAAGCTCCCTCCACTTTTGGGAGAACCTGAATGCACCAGAGAGGTGAAGAGATTTTTGTTTAGTGTACCACAGAGAGTTTAGTTGTAGTTTTTAGGATCTTGCTCTATGTATTACATAGGGACAAGATGGAGATTTTTGGGTGTGGTTTTTCCTTCTTTCTTCTTCTCCTCTCTCCTCATTCTCTTCCTCCCTTCTCTGACACCAGTTCCTGTGGTGTGTTGGTTGGTGGAAAAAAGTTAGCATTGAAAAGACATATCAATAAGATGAGGGTTTACTGGTGTTGGAAACAAAATAAGATACATATTGTTTCTTGAATGGTTGTTAGTAAGATATAAAAAGTAGCTGCTGATTTGCATCCATTGCCTTTCTGCCCTGGTGTCCTCAGAGGACGCTGCCTCTGCCTCTGAGGTCTTGATAAGAAAAATAAACAACTTGTAAAACAGCAAAGAAGATGTCTCGCTGCATTCTTTCCAACATGATGAACAGAAGAAAGAAAATTTCCAGGGCAGAGGACAGGGTTGGAGCCCCTGGCTCCAACCCCTGCGGGGGCACCAGGCCTCCGACAAATCCTGAATAGGCATATTCAGGATTATTTATGATTGACAATGAACAAAAATTACCATGAAAAGAAATTTTAAAACTGTAGATAGAGTTTTCAGAAGTAATAGGAATTGTGTTAGTAATTATTGAGACAATAATTTTATCATTGCTCCTACCTTAAACCACAAAAGGCAAGGTCAGTCCCCGTGAGTAACCCAATCCAGTGGAGCTGAAGTTTGTCAGGAAAGCAAAAAAATCATATAAACACATTAGTTAGCTGCTTAATTGCTTGGTGATATCTCAATCTTTAAGTCATATGGAGGACAGGCAATTTCGATATAAAACATACTGTTTATTTACAAAGGGAGTACATTTTGACCACAGGCTCTCCCTAAAAAATATCAAAAGAAGCTCAGTTGGAGTTCAAAAGATCATGTTATTTCTAAAAGCAGACATCTAAACTTGAGTACAGCATCAGCAATGGGAAGAAATATTGCACTTAGTGATATTGGTTTAAATTGACAGACTTTACCAAATTCCAAATCCTACTCAGAGATCTGAAATCATTGTTTTCTTGCCCAGAAATGTTGGTTAGTCAAACAGCTGGAAATTGAAGTTTTGTGGTCAGCAAAAATAGAAGTTTTTTGCAGGAAAAATGCTGGATCCTTGTACCTGTGAAAATAATAAGGTTTTGCTAATGTACTTATGGATTAATCTTTTTTATAAAAAGTATTTCAGCATATTTCAGCATTATTTGAGTCTCAAAAATATGTTAACATGCTTTATGTGATTTTTAAAATTACATTGATCTTTGCAAACCATTCTGATGTTCCACCATGCTTTAAGTCTTTGAAATTCAGTAATAGAAGTTCACAGGCAAGAAAAACGCCACATCTTTGTTTATGAAATCCTTCCAATTTTTTAATGAGTGCTGCATCCCTTCCTTCATTTGCAGCCCCCAAAATCTTGGCAGTAAAAGAACTCAATAACCAGACCCCAAGGAGCAGCTGCAGTGATCCTGAAGCTGTCACCAGACCAAGGGCACAGCAAGTCAGGATCTGACTGAAGGTTCAAACACTATTTACCATGCCTCATAAGAAGAATTCAGTAGGGTTTTTTCCTACAACTTCCAGTAAAAACTCTATGAAATTAGGATTAAAAGCATAATGGTTTAAAAATGCACACTGAAAATTCAGGAAATGCCATTTTTTAAGATTACACAAGAAATCACAAGAAATATGAGTTCTACTCATCCATGTGTACATGCATCATGCTACTACAACTGCACACTCACCTTTTCTCCAGGTAAGCCTGATCCTACTCAGTAATTAGAACAAATTTGTGAGAAGATGGAAGAATAACCACTCATGCCACAGAAACCTGGAACTAGACAGTGGTTTATTTCCATTAATTATAATTCCTTAATACCGTGTATGGGTTTCCTTGTATAAACAGATTTTAAATGCCAGAAAAAAAATGGCTGAAGTACAATACACTACTGCATTGCTGTATCTTTTTATCCATTAAGACTATAAACTTGCTATAAAAATGATAGATTGTAAATTAAAACTGAACAGGAAATCTGAAAGCCACTTTTTTTCAACTGAAACACACACATACGTTACAAATCAGCCTGTATGTTAGTAAAAATTCTAAGTTTAAATTTTTCTGCTTCTTTTAAATAGCTCTGATAACTACACAATTGCATTTGGCAGAGCTGATGTCCTTTCATACAGTTACTCACCATCTCACTGTGTACTGCAGATTTTCACACAACCATGCAATTCTGAAATGGGACAATCATTTTAACACTGGGGCTCAGGAATTTTTTCATTTCACACCATTTTGCACCAACAGCCTAGGAACACTTATATCAATATCAATAGACTGCTGAATAAATACAAAATAGTATAAGCAAATTATAAGCAAAAACCAGTTGATGCCAGATACTCATCTCTGTTGTGAAATACCTGTCATCCTTTTCTGCATGGATTTAGAATCTATGCATGAGCACACTGACAAATCACTAAAACAAAATTGAAATTTTGTCCTCAAAAATCCTATCAACTAATTCCAACATCATAAAAACAAAAGTGGACAGAAGAAATATTTGTATTCAGGTGACTTTGTAGATGTATAAGAAGTATTGAAATACACTATTATTTACAAGTGGCATTAATGTAACAAATTTATTTTGCACACTTGTAATGTATCAGCCAAAAACAACAGAACAGATAAAACCCCATAGCTGGCATTAGACAACTTCTTTGTGCCCTAAGAAAGTTGCTAAGCACAAAGTGACATCCTTTTCTGAAGAGAAAGCCCTTGACTGAGATAGGAAACAATGATACATACATAAATCTTTCCTTTCCTACTTGCCCACCACCCTTATTTTGGAATTCATTAATTACAAACCAATTCAGTTCTTGCAAACCTTGTTTTGTGTAATGAAGTCTGTTCGACACCCATGAGAATTTTAACATATCCCTTGCACATTTAGTGACAGAATGTAATAGCCTTGGCAACATAAAGAACTCTCAAAATGAAGCATCCAACATGTCAAGTAATTCACAATTGTGTTATAAAATACAGGCAAAGATGGCATCACAAAGCTTCTGCTCCTAGAGACTGAAGTTCGTATTTGCTCAGTTTTGAATTAAAGCATTTTCTACCTGACTTATAGAACCATACAAGTGGCATATTGAAAATCAAGCTCTTCTTCTGACTTACTGTCAATAAAAAGTCTGTTGACCCAAGTCCCCAGACAGGTCTAAGGATTAGCTGGGTTATGCAAGTGATTAGGCAAGGTTAAAATAATGGGGCACTGAAATTATGATCCAGGACAGTATTTGTCCTTCCCTCATTATTGGAATTGTTGAACAGAGGACAAAAAGGGAAAACTTGCATCTACCTCTGCTTTTGCTGGGGTGTGACAATATTACAAGCACTCTTGTAAAGCTCTGGCCACATTAGGATCCCTGCTTCCATAAAATTACCCCATGAAATACTCCTGTTCCAGCAAGACCATACTCCTGTTCAAGAAAGACATCGCTAGCTTGCATCTGAACCCAGTGCCTCAGCTGAACTTTAAACACCACAGCTATTAAAATAAAAAATCACTTTCCATGTGCCCAAAACATCTGAAATGCCATTTTAGTGATTTCCTTTTAGACACAGTATGTAATGCAAGCTGCAGAAACAAGTTACATGCTTCAGCGATGCAGCCTCACTGTACTTGCACATTAGTTCAACAAGTAACCTAGTTTTTCAAATTCCTTAAAGCTATCTGCATGCCCTGTGACTCATGCAGTAGATAAATTGCTGAGGAAGTCCGTGGGAACTCATCCCAGTGTCCCACACAGTTTGTCTTTAACACTATTTTTTTTCGATATTTTAGTATCATTTTTATCACACAGAGCAAACACTAATGCAGTACCAATCCTTTTCACTTAGCTTACTGAGCATTTCTAAGGTTTGTGCTGCAAAACACAACAAAATTTGTGATCACAATTCACGATACAGCTGAAAATGGTAACTTTAGAAGACCTAAAGTAAGTATGCTTAGCTGTTTTTTTGAAAGTCTGGAATATTCTCAACTTTGAATGAATTAATCATATCCAACCCAAAACCTAAGCGGCCTGGATACAAAGTTTTTGATCAGTCAACACATCACTGATAGTTACTGATGCTGTATCACAACTTTAATGTTTAGAGTCACAGGAGTAGCCATTTTCCCCAAGGAATTCCTCTGCTCCTTATGAACACAACCACAACTTCATCTTTTCCTTAATCTCACCTCACAACTCAGCTTTCCAAAGATTCAGTGGTTAATCAGTAGTGGGCTAGAAAGACAGGAGGTTTTCCACCACTGTCTGCACTTTAAAGAAAAAGCACAACTGTGTAAAGAAAATGGGAAAAAATACTGTATTTACCAATACTTTGAAAACATAGCATTTAAATCTACTCTTTGTACCACGTAAACCAGTAACAAATCCATACAAAATCAGTCCTGCAGTTCTTTATCACATGTGCTCAGTTAAGACTGATGCATTTCAGCTATGTAGTTACTTATTCATCCTAACTTTAATCCAGTACCCTTCTGGTGTTTAAGGATGGGGCCTTCTACTATTCTGAGATCAGGGACTGATGTGTAAACACATGTGCGCAATTGTAAAAACATTTTAACCACTTGCAAGGAATTTCCATCTTGCGAGGGGAGGAAAAAGCTGTATTTCCTTACTTCTATTCATGTAACAAGAGGGTGCCAAGGTATCACCAGTGACAGGCCAAATTTCAAGAAATTTTGGGGCTAACTGCAGAATGGAGGTTCCCAAAGACCAATGTCCAAGCCCAAATATGCATGGTCCAGTAGAGAGCTGCCCCACCACCAACCCTGGTGTCACCAGCTCATGCACTGTGCTTGCCTCTTCTAAGGCATATTAATATACAAAATTGTTTTTCATTGGCAAACAGATATACTAAGATCTCTTCCAGTAAGAAAATAATTACAGATACTCAATTGTCTTTAAATGCTTGCATTTCTGTCTGTCACCTATTGACAGACACCACAATTATCAGTGGTTGATATTTGTGAAGTACTATGCCCCTTCTTCCCACCTTTTAACAGGGGAGACTAAGGCAGAGAAGCTAAATGAAGGTCCTGTGAACCCACCCGCAATTCTTTCCCACACCAGGAATGCGCAGGATAGAAAAAAAGAACGCAAGTAAAATTATATTCTTTATTCATTCCATTTTAGCTGTGAATATTCCTATTATACAAATACAGTATAAATTCCAAAATCACAATATATTACAAAATAAAAAAAGTACAAACTGCATTACTTAATAAATATATCTAACAAGTTAATCAGAAAGTAGAAGAGACAGAATTCAGATTGGAAACATTTAAGTGTTTGACCCAGCAAACCATACAAACCTCAATTTAAGTACTTTTTTCTTTTAAACCATAATGTAGAATACCATTCCTGATTTCTTGATTAGAAAATAAAGTCAAGTGAATAAAATGTTGTGATCAGATAATGATTTGTTGGTGAAACATCAGTGCCAAAAAAAAGAAGCAGGGCTTATACAAAAGACACCAAAACCCCAGAAACAAGAACACAAACATTGAGGTGCAGCCAAGGCAATTACTGCCAAAGCAGGAGACTATTATCTAGTCACAACATTCTATTGCAAGTTAATGTTCTGTTATTACAGATAAATAATATAAATGGAGCAGAGGGTGAGCCAACCAGGCAACAAGAGGCCAGTTTACTCAAACAGTAATTAAATACAGAAGAGTCAATTGCTCCCTACACTGTTCACGTGTAGCTGTAGCTACATTCCAACTGGCTCAAAGGACCTGTTCTGTGCTCCAGGCAGAGAAAGCAACTGTTCCTAAAAGCAGTCTGTTCTTACTTTGCTGCACTTTTACAAAAGCCATTCTTTTAACTTTGCAAGAAAATACCCACAATAGTTTCACCAGCTAAGGGGGTCACTTTGACATCAACCTCATTCGGTAAAAATATAAGGTTTAGGGGTAAAAAACACAGCAAAAAATAGCTGTTACATCATAAGCCTTATTTACAAAAACTCTTTACAAACGTTTTTTGGCTGTACAGCTGAAAGCCAGATACTAATGCAAGATGTAGAAGATGGAGGTAACAGTTTAAAAATAGTGTGCAAAAAATACATTCTTATAGAAAATAGACAATGGGGAGGGGAGACACAAACATACACAGAGAAATCTGCTTGCAAATAACCCGAGGCTAAGTTTTTACAACAGAATATTACAAATACGTCTGCATTTATCCCCCACAATCTACAGTCCTTCTCCGTCTGAGGTGCTGCTGCTTCATTAAGGATTAAGGCATCACCATCACAGCCAGCACACCTTCTCTCTGTCAGTCCCTGCAGCAAAGCTCCCAGCCTGCGGCCCAGGCGGTCTCACGAGCAGGCATTCTGCTCAATGTACATCTTGGACAAGGACACTGCCATGGATTTGGCCAACTCCTCATCCCGCCTGCGCTGTACCTGAGTCTGTCTGCACCACGCCTCGTACTCTGGGTTGGGGCACACGCGGTCCAGCACAGCATCGTAGTGCCCATTGCTAAGCCAGCTCAGCCAGATACTGGGCCGTGTCGGGTCCTCGGGCCCCAGGTAGTGAACCATGGTGGAAACGGTGGGGCTCTCGGGCCGGCCGCCCGTGGTGAGGTGGATGTTCACATTCAGCATCTGCCCCATGGCCAGCAGCTCCGGGTAGCCGGCCCAGGCCCCGTCCTGGGCGGCGCCGATGAGGAACTCTCCCACGTCGCCCTCGATGATGGGGTTGAAATGGTCCAGGTGGTCGGCGATGTAGTGCACGGTCTGCTCGCGGAGCTCGCCGTGCAGCCGCTGGTCCCCGTACACCGCCTTGCAGACGGCGCGGTAGAGGCAGTTCCCGTCGGGGATGATGTGGAAGCGGAACCGGCCCTTCTGCCGCAAGTACTTGTCCTGCTTCTCCACCTCGGCCAGGTACAGCGCCAGCTTCTCGCTGCGCTCCGCTCTGCCGCCGGGCCCCCGCCGCACGTCGGGCCCCGCCGCCTCCTCC
>VZTN01025411.1:608-32874 GCA_013400515.1 Erpornis zantholeuca | reverse complement strand
GCCTGCGTCACTTCCTGCGCTGCCGGGCCGTGGGGCTCTGTGCGGCCTCGGCTGCGCTCCGGGGCGTTCCCGCCGGGCTCTACAGCTCCAGGACCGAGGGCGGCTCCCGGCCCTCATCCCGTGGCACTGGGGACGCTGTTAACGGGACTCGGCCTTGTTTTTCCGGACTCTGGTCACAGCCTTCTCTCAGGCATCCACCTGCTCCGAAGTGGGGCTCCTCCACGGGCTGCAGGTGGAGCTCTGCATCCCTGTGTTTCTCCATGGGCTCCGGCTGGAGCACCTCCTCCCCCTCCTTCATCACTGACCTCGGTGTCTGCAGGGTTGTTGTTCTCACGTATTCTCACTCCTCTCCGAGCACTATCACATTTAAGCTATAACTTTTTTTCCTTTTTAAATCTCTTACCGGAGAGGTGCTGCCGCAATTTGTGATGGGCTCAGCCTTGGCCAGCGTTGGGTGGGTCCTGGAGCCGGCTGGAATTGGCCCTGTCAGAGATGGAGGAAGGCTCTGGCAACTTCCCACAGCAGACCCGCTGCTGCCAAAACCTGGCCATGCAAACCCACTACCACCGTCGGTCTTTAAAGAGTGATTCATGTGAAATGATAAAAGAAATACAGGCACTGCCTCTGAGATTCCGTTACTAACAGAAGATCAATTAATAATGCAAATACTGTAATACTGAAAGTGTTTTTTTCAAATCTTTTAGGTTTTGTATCCCTTGCATTTCAGGTGATTTAAAAATAGGGTATTACAGCATTGATCATGCTACACAAACAGGTATCAAAGGAATACCAGAATAAAGGAGCTACCTCTTGCTATGCCAACTTCAGTCAAAGTAAATTAGGAAAATGTCAGAGTTTTCCTTATGCTATAAAAAATACTTCTGTCATTGTCATCTCTGTATTGTGTAATCCTTAAGGAATCTGTTTTGGCTTTTCTTCTGTTTTCATATACCTATTTCAGCTAAATTATATAGATTTCTCTTGTCAAAATAGATAAATATGCAAGTATTAGTAGCTTAATTAGGGGCTGGATTGTTTGTCTATCTGAATCAGAGAAAATTACACAGGGGTTAACAAGGCTTTAGGTACAAAAAAGGTACTTGAAAATTCTGAAAGTTTAGAATAGTGGCTAAAAGCGTGGAAATAAATGCGGGCTTGGCAGTTCCATCGACACTTGCCCGGTGTGAGTTACAAGTTTGACTTAAATGATCCCACACGTCTAAGGAGATTAAATGAAATAGTGCAGTGCCTTGGCAAATCACATACAAAAGCAAACTGGAAAGAAGATCCAAATAATATAATCTACGCTTGTCTTGCGCAGTTATGTGTATCCTAAGCAGTGTGTCACTGAAATGTAATGCTCAGACTTGGGAGGGAGGGTGCGGTCCTAAAGAAGGCACAGTGCCGTCTGCTTAACGCGAGTGCCTTAGGAATTTGCGCGGCAAGACGGTGCCTCTAGAGCCCTGCAGAGGGAGATGTGTTCCTCCAAAATGAGGAGTTTCTAGCTGTCCCTTTGCTGTGTAAGACATTTCAGGGGAAGCTGCTTAGGGTTATTAAATAATTCCGCGCACAAAATTCTTAGAAAGAATAAGTTTTTATTTTTAGCTCTCCGTGGTATACAGAGACAAGAACTAAAATTAAATGCTTTTGGTACTATTTTTAGAAGCAGCATCTCATTCTACCTCTAATCCCTGAAAGACTCCAGCGTATTTTGCTCATCTGAGCCAGGGGCAAGCAGAATGTATTTCCTTTAACCCTGCGCCTGTTACTTGCTAGAATGCTGATATTTCAATACTTTTTATAAAAAAAAAAATACTTTGCAGGGTATTGAATTCGGCTTTATAAACCAGCTTTGGCCACTTACTGGCTTACATTTTGATGGCTGTATTAATACATATGTGTGGGTCTCATTTGCAGAATCTGACTAGTTACCATCTGGCAGATACTCGAGTGTTCCTAAGTTAGATATTTTTTGAGAAAGCTGAATATCCTTCCTGCATAAATATTCTCTGCCTGTCAAATAGTGCATCCAAGTATCTTCCAAATATACAGTACTGAAGATTTGGAGGGGGAGTCTTTAGTTTAACAGAGAACACTTTGTACACCAGTATACAAAGCATATTTATATTGAGGGTCAGGTCTCATGCTTTCCTTGCATGGGACTAATGAGATATGTGTTGAGTTTTGCATATTCAGATCTTCCATTTCATGAGTTACAGTTTTCCTAATGTTAGTGTTAGTTTTAAATTTTTATCATCCCTAGGAGTGATGCAGTGGAGCAATGCTTACAACAAGCATTAAAAAGATGTCATTGATACTTCTGACTTGGCAATATACATTAATCTGGGCACATTTTTTACAATTTACTCTGCAAAATCAAATTAGAATTTTCTTCATGTAATTACTTTTAAATTTTGTCAAACAACATTGCAGTGCAACATTTCCTAATTGCTTTACTGATACTTTATTTAACAGTCAAATTTGTTATTTTGGCTTGAGAATCAGCTCACAGATTAAGAAACATACATTTAAGTGTTGTATGAGAGTGTCTTCCCAAATAGTCAGGTCTGTCTTTCTGTTTAGTGGAGATGTCTAAAGATATTTCACCAGGCCTCTGCCTCTCCTTTCAAAAAGGGACAGGTTTCTTTCAGCCCTGTGCCTTGTCAGGCAGCCTTTCATGAGATGTCTTTCATACCTCACTTCTTCTGACACTAAACCATGTGTTCATGAGCAACTGTGTCAAGTTTCATTTGCCTTATTGCCTGTGGCAGAAACTTACTCCCCAAGTTCTTAGGTGGACACCTAAATTTAGGTCTTTTCCTCTGCAGTCGACACTCTGGCTGGCAGCTTTAGATGTCCAAAACTCTCATATGAAGCTGTGAGCTCTGACAGGTGTAGAGACCCTGCCCAAGTGAACAGTAGGGCATAGAATCATTTTTAGGTGACTGAACCTAGTCATCAGCATCTTGAACAGAGCAATGGAATAGCCATACTTTTGGCCATCTTGCTTTCTATACAAAAATAAATAATTCGAAGATTTTGATTTTTAGCATGTTTGCTCCCTCTAGGCAGATTTGTTCATCTGCAGAAGCACATCAGTCAAGCACAATATGAAGAAAATTTTGAAGAGCAGACTCCAAACATTTGTGAATATATAAATGACCCACTGACAGACATTGAGTTTTTATGTAAATGGGTAAAGAAAAAGTCTTTTTCACTTATATGTTAATTTTTACTAGACGTTGGTTTTCATTGCTATATTGTTTTTGTGCAGATTAAAACAATATTTTACTTAATAAGAAGTAATCCATGGAAGTATTGGAAATAAGGACATAAAGAAGAGTACTAATATAGATTCAAAAGTTACCATGTAAGGTATCTTTTGCAAATTCGCGATGAACGGAATATGAATTACAATGTGCCCAGCATATTAACAACCATATCTAGAAAAATATTCTTAAATTGTCTTGTGGTATTTCTGGTAAAATACTTTATAGCATTATTTTAATAAGCAAGAAAAGTAGCACACTCCCTGTGTGTATAATTTATTTACAGTTCTTTCCCCACATGTTTCTGTGATAAAATACAGTCAGTGACTGTTAGGTAGTAAATCACAGCCCATGCCAGCATTAGCACTCCTTGGCAATCATATTGCAATCCGTGAGCCCTCATTGCTAGAGAGAAATATACATAAAGCCTCAGATTCAAGTTTCTGATATGAACATTAATAAAAAATATTTTAATAATCAATGCAGAAAAAATTACAGAAAGGGAACATGAGCTTATTGTTTAAGTAGAAGAACTTAGATTTAATTTTCTTAAGCAAAAAAGAACAAATAAAAGTAATTTGGTTAGGTTTTGTAATTGTTCCCGTCCTTTTATTGTACATCAAAATTCTCAGTGTTGTATTACAAATTGAATTGCAGAAAGAAGTCCAAATTCAACAAAGCAACAACAGCTATGTGATACACTGGCTGTTCTCAAGGCCAGTTTTGAGGTGGGTTTTAGTCATTACTGTGATAGCAGACTGCTGGTCTGAGCATTAACGTGTCATAAAGTAGTTACAAAGTATAGCTTTGCACTTCAAAATCTGGGGAAGATATTTGAATTTTTTTGAGGACTAGGCATTTAAACTATATTTAATAGAAAAAAATCAACAGAAAAATATTTTTTACAGGTATTGTTTTTTCCTTAGGCAGTTTAACATTCTTGAATATAGTTTTGAATATGTGAGTAACATCATATTTAATACAACATGAATGAGGTGTGTTAGTAGATACCAGTGAAAGAATGCAAAAAGTGTAGTTTTTAATTCCTTGACTGGTGAAGATTGACCACAAAATACTCCAGCAGTGTAGGATTAGACCCAAACAGGCAGTCAGTGCTTACTTTTCCATGTTACTCGGGATAGTCAAATCACAAAGGGATGAGCATGCTTTAATTCACAGCAATTGAAGGGAACCTGCTTTATTGTCAGTCTGTGATTGGGTCTGTTAGGAGGCAGAAAAATGGTAATCATATAAAATGGAGTCTGGTTCATTAAAAAACCCAAATATTTTGATGAATTTGGTAGTTGAACTCTTAGGCTCCCCAGTAGCCAATGATGACCAATCGTGGGCACTCCAGGTGGTTTCCTAGTGCCCACTAGGCCCTGTGCCACAAACTTTCATGGTAACTAATTTCAGCATATAAATGGAACAGCAAAAAGAATTCACATTAGGAAGTAGGGAAACTAAATTTCATCTTTCCTCCCCTACATGCAAACAGAGCATGCACAGTTGTACTTCTTGACAAAACAAAGTCAGAATTTTAAAAAAGAATGATTAAATTACTTTACTTATGTGGGTAGTTGGGAAAGGTGGGTAAAATATTTAGCTAAAATTTCTCTCATGTTTGTACATAGCACAGTCAAGTGCAGATATATAGTGGGAAGTGTGTCCAGTATATCAACAGCATCTACTGTGTGATACAGTATATAAAAAATAATAGAGAATCCTAGTAGGAGAAAAGAATGTGTTTTTACAGCATGAATGATCTCCTAGACATGCAGGGACAGGAGAACAGGTGCACTTCTGAATGGGTTTAAGCCAGCATTAATCATGTGGATGTTTCACAGAATAGGATAGAGAAATGTGAAGCAAAGGAGAAAAGTTCACAGAAAAGATAGAGGGAGCTGTGAAGCTGAGGAATTTTAAAAAGATGTGAGAGGAAATCAGAATACAGAAAACACTGCCCAAGTGATAGAAGATGATATGCAGTTCAAGATTGCTGTGTAGCTTAAAGTGGATTACTAGAAAGCAAAACCAAGGCTTTAGCAGTGAAGGAAGTGTTAGTTTGTGTAAAGAAAGAAACTGCAAGATTTTTAAAAGCTTCA
Organism: Erpornis zantholeuca; assembly: GCA_013400515.1. Taxonomy (NCBI): domain Eukaryota; kingdom Metazoa; phylum Chordata; class Aves; order Passeriformes; family Timaliidae; genus Erpornis; species Erpornis zantholeuca. The sequence continues at coordinate 27,500 of VZTN01025411.1, read as the reverse complement.
CAGAGAGTAAAGATATTCATTTTTTACTTTTGTTGTTCATTCCTGGATAATGGTCTATAGCACCATCAGTTGAAGAAAGAAATTCTGCTCCAAAACTGAGTTTAAAATAGGGGATTTTGTGAGCATCGAGGAATCTTCTAGAAATTGCTTTTAATGTTTTAGGCAGAGATAGTCTAAAAGAGCTGCAGACTAGACAGACTATTTGAATAATAGTCTATGTTCCCTTTTACAATTAGGTAGTGAAACACTGCTTCTGGGAATTCTAAAATAAATATTTTATTTTTGCAATCAGAATGGGGTTGTTAGTAATTTAAATCAGCATTTCAAATATACAGTGAAGATATAACTTTGTTTGAAATATAAAAATGTAATACAAAATCCCCCATTTGAGTTTTCTTAACACCTGCAGTAGGAGTTCCTGGAGTGTAACAGCTACTTGGGTACAACAATCCATAGATATGAGAAGCTCTTTTCAATTATTAATTTTTTCCCCGTGCAAATGCAGACAGAAATAGGTGTTGCAATGGCAAAGAACTCTCCTGCTTGTTCAATCTGTAGTCTTCAAATGGGAGACATGATTGTCTCATTTGCCCATACATCTCCTTTGTATCCCTTTTGCAACATAGAAGTGTCTTTCTGTCCAAATTCACTGTACTTGTCTGGAGTTCACTGAAATGTGACAAATCTGTAACACTTTTTCAAAACTTCACTTATGCTTTAGGCTGGTAAAAGCAGTCTCAGGCTCTAAAGAGGTTCCACAGTGCCACCTAAGCCTGGAACTCTTGCTTTTTCATCCCCACTCTCTATGTGTCATTGATATGTGTAGTGCTAATGAGATCTGAAAATGTCATCTAACTGTACTGGCAGCCACCTAAGGTAGAGGATATGTGAAATTCTAGGGGTACAAATCATCTCCTCACTATCTTTTAAAAGTTCTGAGTTGGTGGGAGTACTTTTAGAACACACAGCTGGATCAGAGAGCAGCCTGTAGTGATGTTTGTAACTTCACAGGAATTCAGATGTTAAACCTTTCATTGCTATTACAGTTCAAAATAGTTTGGCAGCAATACTTGAACTGCCTCGCAGCTTTTAGTAGTACAATGTCGGTTAGTTGTAGATTTTAGTGCTGTAATGCTGAATTATTTAGTGGATCATCAGGGATTTGTGTACAGTTTTTGGACTCTGCCTCTTAGTCTGAGGGCATTTATATTACCACTGCCATGCCTGTGAACCTACTGTAAAGACACAGGCTGGGGGCACTGACAACCTCTCTAGGAAACCTCTTCAGGTGTATGACCGCACTCTCAGTAAAGAAATGCTTCTTAATGTCCAGTCTAAACCTCCCTGGCATAACCTTGAAGCATCCATATGTGTCCTAGCACTGGACACCATGGAGAAGAGATCAGCACCTGTGTCTCCACTTCCCCTCCTTGGGAAGCTGTAGAGAGCAATGAGGTCACCTCTCATACTCCCTTTCTCCAAACTAGATAAGCCCAAAGGTCTCACTGCTCCTCAAAAAACTTTCATCCCAGCCCTTTCACCAGCTTTGTTTCCCTCCTCTGGACCTTCACATCCTTCTGAAATTGTGGGGCCCAGAAGCAAACACAGAGCTCAAGGTGAGGCCAAGAGAGAGAGAGAAGTTAATAAGTTATGCCATAAATATATGAACGCATTTGTGTTTGCAAGTGGGTTTTGGTGCACATACATGCAATATTTCCAGAGTTTGATATATACTGGTGAGGAAAACTGACTAACAGTTAAAATCTGAACACAATAATATGAAGAAAAAATCTGAAATTGTTAAGAAAAGAAGTATTATGTGGCCAAAAAGGCACAGTCTCATAATTAAAGAACAGCCTTTACTAAAGGCCTGTCCATAAAAGGGACAACATATCAATGAAAGAACTATAAATGGCACCATTAAGGACAAAATAATCAATTTATTGGAAGCAAGGGAAGTGAGTGAAAATGTATGGCTTTACTCTTAAGTAAAGATTGTAGAATCATGAATTAAAGTGAAAATCCTTGGGACAAGCACAGTACAGCTAGCTTGCCAGGGAGGAGATTGTCCTGCTCTGTTCTGTGCAGCCTCACCTCAAGTCCTGTGTGCCGTTTTGGGTGTCACAATAAAAGAAAGGCAGAAAGCTATTGAAGGATATCAAAAGGAGGGCTACGAGAATGGTGAAGGGCCTGGAGGGGACCCATGTGAGGGGTGACTGAGGTCACTTGGTCTGCTCAGCCTGGAGGAGACTGAGGGGAAGTGGAGTGGCAGGCACTGATCTCTTCTTAGTGACCAGTGGCAGGGAGTGGCCTAAAGCTACATCAGGGAAGGTTTTGGTGGGATATTAGAAAAAGTTTCTTCATTCAGAGGCTGGTTGGGTACTGGAAGAGGCTCCAGATAAGTGTAAAGGGGTACTAGATCTCTTAAGTCTTTGAGTACTAATACTAGTTCTAGCCTGCATATATAGAGAAGTGAACAAGAAAAAGTCAAACTGTTTTAAGAGCTGGAGAAGGTGCCCTAAGTTGAAAAACTCATCTTAAATCTGTTTATCATATAGTGGGAGATTACTTGATTAGAGAATCTGAATACCTTGCCAAAGAGAAGACTTGGAGATATTTGCATAGTGTTTAGAATCTCTCTTAAAAGAATGCTTAATCTCTCTCCAGGTCACATGCAGTATTCTAACAACAGTTTACAACAGGTTTTCATCCTAGACAAGCTTCTGAATGGATGAAAACACCTGTTTGCAATAAACTTTTAGTGTCAAATTTGCTGGCCAACCCTTCATCCTTAGGTTGCACTGCAAGGATAACTTCAGGATCTATGCAATCTTTAGCTAATCCATACAGCAAAAGTTTGTGATCACCAGCTTCTCTGAGAATCCTACAAAACAGAAACAAGAAAACTTCACTGTTTTCTTCTGTCAAAGGATTGGCAATGAAAAGCCTATTTTCCCTCCCAAGCTATGCTGTCTTTAATATTTCCAGCTCTGACATGACATTAGAAGATAAATAGAGCTATCTGGGCCAGTAGCCACTAGTTAATCCCTCCCTGGGCAGTGCCTGTGATTTTTGTTTTGTTTAAAAGGCCTCTGTAGATGAGGTAAATGGAGGTATCTGGGCTGGTAGCCACATGTTAGTCCCTCCCTGGGCAGTGTCTATGTTTTGTTTCATTTAAAACGCCTCCATAGATTACAGAATCCAGTGGCTACGAGATGAAACCACTATGAGAATGGTTGCTGATTAGAGCATGTTGGCAAAGGAATGATGACATCTTGATCTCCTTCAAGACCTTGGAAGGCCTAATAAAACATATTCATTAGCTGAATTGAAGATACGGGTTTAATAACAGGGTAGCTGACTGTAAGGTAAAGGCTTGTATCCAACCAGTGCCCATAATTAAGGTTCCCATTTTAAACCTTAAACTGCATTTCTTTGAAATACACAGTTATAAATAGTGAAAGATTTAAAATTACATTCATAGGAATGTAAGATGTTATGGATAATAATAATAAATATATTAATATTGCAATTATAATTTCCCTTGCAACTCAGAACTGGGTGTGTTTTTAATGACAGCCTGGGCAATTGCACCCTCTGGTGTGCACACAGCATGGCCTGTAAATACCTAAAGAAGAGCTTGAAACAGGTACATAATCATCTGGGCGACAGATTCTTGAGAATTTATTTGTTTTCAAGGAAAATTACCAATATATCTACAACAGTAACAACTTTAGTTTATAATTTTAACTGGAATACACTCAAATACATTCTTCTTTCATATCATAGGATAACATCAGTAATTTGCATCATATTTATTTGCAATAAGAGTGCAAAAGTCATAGCAGTTATTCAAGAGGCCGAATTATTATTATGAGTGTACATTAAATACTGCAGTGCACCAAAACTGAGGTGTGTATTTCTCAATTGCATGGTGAATAGCTATGTTCTCTCACCTTTAGCTGTTTGGCTAGAATACTATGAGTATAGATGAATGATTCTAGTTGAAGTTCGTTGTGCTCCAAAACTATGTGTCCATATCTGTCTAGTGTTATTAAAAAAGCTATTGTAAGTTTACTGCACAAAACCTTAGCAAATATAGAGTACAATTATTAAGGCTGAAATGTGCTGCTTTTCTTTTTTTTCTTTTTTTTCTTTTTTTTTTTTTAATTTAAAGTCATAAAAGTGTTAGAATGGAGGCAGTACATCAGAAAAGGTGAGAAATCTACAAGTCTCCTGCCTAAGCCATGCTGTATAAGCCATCCAACCTCTAGCCCTTTTTTCTTACAACTTAAAAGTTCCCCAGTTTAAGCAAGCCAAACGCTACCGCTGTGGGCAGATGGTAGGGAGAACATTGCTACAAAACCTGCCACTCAAAGTGTAACAGATGACTGTAGCTACAGAAAATTGTCCCTTTGTTCATTTTGCTAATGAGTGTCCTCATTGCAGCAGGAGCCGGAATAGTTAATGAGCTGCAGTTCCCGGGCGCGGCAGGCGGTGGCGCTGGAGCTAAAGGCTGTCCGGGATGGCAGAGGCCGCTCGGCCAGGAAAGCCTTTTGTGCTTTTCCTGCCCTTCCCTTGAAGCAGGACAAGATCGGGATTACACTGAGAGTAAGCCGTTTCAGACTTGCTCATGGGATTCATCGACATCTTTTTGTGTTTATTTTATGTAAAGGTTCTTCTTCAAGCATCTGCTGTTGATGCTCAAACGCAGCCAGAGCAGAGGAACAAATACTTAAGCCTATTAAGAGCAGTAGCTGTTACTTAAAAGGTCTTTTGAAATTCTGAGGTTGTTTTGCGGTGGTTTAGAGCTGACCAGTGCCAGAGTAGAGTGTCAGCTAATTACCTAAATGTCACTTGTGCTGTTTCCTAAACACTACTGCTTTCCCTGCAGGGTGTTGGGCTGTCTACAAGATCTGATAAAAGTTTTCAGTAAAAGCATGCACTCCCACGGTTACCTCAGGGGAATAATTTTAAACCTGATACTGCGTAAACACTGTTTAAAATGAAATATTTATGAAGTATTTCACTAGAATTTATTTAAAATATTACATTATTAAAAATAACATTTTTCTTATTCACACATGGTCGTTATGAAAGCTGCCACTGTTTCTTTGGTACAGGAAGGGAAGCCACAAACTAATTTGAATTAATTTGCAAAGCACTTGACATTTTATTTACACAATTTCTTATAAAATCAATGAAAACTTTGCAGCCAAAACTTTATGTACATTAGGAATTTCTTCTGGTAAATTGGAGACAAAAAATGTCCCTTTCAAAGAAAAATAAGTAGTTATGAACTATATTTTATCCATCATTACACTACAGTTTAAGTTTACATACCATTTCAAAATCTTGAAATTTAATTTTTTAAGGTCTTTAAGATTTTTTGTTTGGAGTTTTTTTTTTTATAAAGTTCATATTTTTACCAAGCAATGCAAATAATATCCTGGGGTGGTTTTTTTTTAGCAAGCAAAGCAACTGTTGTGTGAGTCTTCTCTTTTGTGTTAATATTTTAAATGGTTTCAGGAGTTAGTTAATATTCTGGTATTACTATAAAGATCCGTGCCAGCTCTGAATGCTTTTCTATAATTTTAAAAGAAATATGTGGCAGTAAAAACTAGACAGCCATAAGACAATATATTCAAATGTTTTCAATAGCTTTGAAACCAACAAGAAAAAAAGAGTAGCTGTCCCAATAAGCTTCAGTTGCATAAGAAGTCTTTTCCATAATGGACGTGGCAAGATTTAAACAAAGGACACGCATAATAAAAATGTAAATGAGTTTGCTTTACTAAAACTATAACTTTAAAGTCTTTTGTTGCATGTTATCCTGGAACCTTCTTACAAGGTAATCACTGTTTGCATAGAGATTTAAACCGTAGTCTTCAATAGCATTAAACCCCTGCACGGTCTATGTGTGACAGGCATGCAAAGCCATGTTAATGTTCAGAATATGAATTGCCTCTGGGTGGCTCCGACACCAAGTAGAAAACCAACTGTGTTGATATCAGAAGGCCTGATGGACTCCATGCGGCTCCCAGCCTGAAAACTTCACCGCTTTGACATGTGATGTGCTCCTCATGACACTGGCAGCACTGTCACTGAGAAATGACACAAAGGCAACAAGCCCCCCTCCTTAGCCATGCACTTTGCAACCCCCTGGTGTTGCCTGTCCACAGTCCCTCCTGCCTGCCTAGTTACGGACAGCACTTCATAAACACGGGGGGAAGTGTGGGTGGATAGGCCCCAGCTGCCTTCCTGGACACAGCCTCCATAATAAATTGACCTGAATGATGAGGGCACACAAACAGTATGATATGCATTATTCCTGTCAATAAAATGTCCCCATGTGTTATGGGCTTTGTATATAATGTACTGCAGCCTTTCTTCTAGCGGGGACCTATTTAGAGTCTCGACTTTTTTCTATTCATATTATGACTCTGTAATAGAATTCAGAAATTATATGATACTGTGTTGTATAATATTACACCAGTGCAGCATATTTAAATCCCTGGTTCCTTCCTTATAAATTCAAGGCGTCTCAATCTTTCAGGTTGTCTTTGAAGACGATGACCATGAAAAAAAATGCTTGAAAAAGAGAATGAGGCTTTTAAATTGCACAATGAGACTTCTCATCTTGAAAATGCTCTGGAACATGCTGAAAAAGAAAAGTATTTACTAGCTAAAACTTTAAATGGATATCAGATCAAGATGATGATCTATAAGAAATGTCACTAAAGTTGGAATTGTTTACGCTTCAGGACTTCTTTCTGGACTGTTGTCTTTTTCTGGTATCAAATGCTGATTTTGTATGTATTTGAAGTGAAATTCATACATACTTATTCTAATGCATATATTTACATATTTTTAATTTATGACAAAGGAATATTTGCTGTGGCTTTTGAGACTTGTAAAATTGCCTAGCAATGTGACTAGACTTCTTATTTTGTGACAGATATATACTGTAAAGTTACTGATACTGAAAAGTGTCATTTGTAGATATTTATGCTTTTAAATGATGGTCTACTATTCTGTCTTAAAAATATTAAAATCTACTCTCTCCCTAGAGTTGTTTTTGAGCTTCTGCCAAATGTACATTTCTTCATATAATTAGTTTTGTGGTTTTGGGGAAGTTTATAACAGAATCAGTTTCTCTCAAATAAGCTGTCACTACTTTTCATACCTGTGCTTTATTATAGTTCTTTAAAAAAAGGTGTTTTCCCAGATGCAATGTACAGTCCTTACCTGCAGGGTACTTCTTACATATTGCCAGAGTGAACCATTTAGTGGAGGACTAGAAACTATGGCAACAGAATCGAATTTGACTGTTTAGCTTTGTTATGTCCATGAAGGTTAGACCCAGTATCACCTTCAATAGTGGCAAGATTTACTTGATACATACTTCTGAGACAATATTCCTCATTCCTGTTTATCATCTGATCCTATGGAGCCTCTTATCTTTTGGCAGTTTTATATGAGACATAAAGAACCACCTGCTGAATCACTTTGTATTGGATGTGAGGAGGAGCAAGGATGTCCAGAACAAGTATTAGTGGAAAGCTGTGGGCACTCAGTCACACTTGAACGAACTTCTTCAAGTCTCTCTGCCCAGCCAGCAGAACAGCAGGGAGGAGGCTGTGAATGTCAAGGGCGGTGGTGAAGGTCACAGTTCTGCCAGGACTCTCATCCCAGTGCATTCCGCTGGCTTCGGACACTGACCTGAAGCAAACATTTTGCATGCATTAATGTAGGCATGTGATTTCATGGGTTTTCTCTTTCCCCTCTTGTTTTCAGATAGGCAAGTTCAAACAGTGCAATTAAAAATGGAAAGAGATGAGCAAGCACTTCAAAAGGTTCAAAGTAATTTTAACTTCTGTATGTTACACTCTTGGCAGAACAGTAATGAGCTTGGAGTGTAGGCAGTGTATAGTCCAAATAATGTTAGAAAGCTGACTTTGACTTGACTTAGGTTACATTTTGGGTCATGGTAGTATAACTCATTGTAAAGTAATAATGAATTGGTATTCCTTGAATGAAAATTACTCGAAAAACAATGAATATTCTAAACCTCAGTAAGCTACAGTAAAAGGACTGAACACTTTAATTTAAAAAGTAACACATTCAATAAGTTTTTGAAGGCAAGTAAAGAAGATTTGTATAGGTGAATAGCTAGAAACTTAAAAAAAGAAGATTAATAGTTTTTATAACCTGTGACTTGTTAAATATTTCACTATTCCTGAAGAGAGGTATTAGTATATGTGAATTATTATTTATATGCTATCTGACCAAAACACTATCTGAACAAGATGTAAAAGCGAACTTTTAAATCAATTAACAACTGATCTCAGTAAAAAGTTGACAGCACTCAGTGTTTTTCTGGTATTACATCTAGATATCTCCCCAGTGGACTTCCTATCTTGTGATAGTTTTGAAAGTACTTTTTTCTACAGTGTATAGTTCTCATTCTGAAAATGAAGAAATAGATACATGACTTCTTCCTATAGCAAACATTTCTTCTGTGACATATTTCCAAAATGTTTTGTTGATTACTCACATCTCTGTGATGAAAAATAAGGGAAAAGGTGGCACTCCTGTATTCAAATTCCACTATTACTAAATTCTCATGCAAATTCATATTTTAAAAGTATAGATATATTTTTGTGGTGACTGAGGCACTGGATTTCTAAAATCATCCCTTTTGTTGCCTTTTAATTTGCCTTGGATGAATATCCCTTCTAAGACCACATTTCCCACTCCTATAATAGGGATACCTATTTATCTTTATGGGACCACTGAAAGGGTAATTTCATTAGGATTTTGTATATGAAATCCAAAATCAAAATTGAAATATTAACTGGTCTGTCTAATGCAATAGTCTGTGAAGGGAGGACCGTGTCTACTGTTAGCTTTTTATCTTCTTTCTAGTTGTGTCAGTGCTCAGGAATCCTGCTTAGGTTTGAAGACTCATGCTCAAATAAAAGGCCACTCATCTGTTCCTATACTTCTTAGTTCATTTGTAAAGTTCAAAGAGTATTTTTAAAGTACGTTTTTTCACCCCTTCACTCACAGAAAATTTTTCCTGAAACTTAGTCTGTTTTCCTTCCCTTCCCTTCCTGTCCATGCAATGGAGGGCGTTGTCTAATATTTAGTATCTTCCCATAGATGCCACCTCAGTCTGTGGGTTTGAGCAGCAGCATAAGTGCTCTTTTCTGTGTGCCACTCATATGATCTGCAAGCCCATATCTGTGTAAATTTGAACCACACACCTGCCTCCCAATTGCCTCCAGCACAGCTGCAGGTACAGGAGGCCCTTCAGGGTCATGGCATTGTCTGTCAGGTAAGAGGTAGGTGAAGTGCTGTGAGAAATCTTTGGAGCAGTCCTCATTATAATTCTGATAATGAATCTAATGATATTTCAATTTTCAAAGGGAAAACCACAATTGTTAAAATTTAACTACATATCCTTTGATTGATATCCTCCAGATAACCAGAATGTGAATAAATTCTTCTTTGGATAAGAAGGTTTGATCTTAAAAAAGAGGAGCTGGGCATCAAGTAATGCACTGCTGTAGTACCCAGCAATTGGGCATTTTACTCTGGAAATTTCCCAGAAAGGGAATTCACAAAGTTGATACAGGCACCAGTATCCAGTATACACAGTATAAGGAGAAGATAACGCTTAAAAATGGGATTCAAAGCAGACACAACCAGTCATAAGTGGCAATGAAACCTGTTGGAAGCACTTGGGCTAACTAGATGCTACTGATTGATTTCTTGTAGTTGGGACTTGGAGTCTTGATCTTCCTCCTGTGCCCAGGCAGCCAAGCTGTGCACTGTCTGGTAGCACTGCCTCTATCATTTCTCTCATCATAAGAGCATTGTAAGAACTAGCAAGGACTGAATTTCTCACAAGGACTGGAGCATTGGCCCAAGGCTCTGATCATTGAACCTGAGGACCTTTGAACTGGTAGCTCCATATACCAATGAATTAACTCTAGCTTACACCATGTGCCTCTTTAAAGCTGGATACAGGGAGAACAAGCACAGAAGAGCTATAATCTCTAGGATGCATGTTAGAAAATTCTGCATAGAGGAAGAGACTTTTCTATAGGTCTGTTTTTTCTTTCTTTGAATTTTTGCTGAGTATTTTTGCTTGGGTTGGGTTGCAGAGTGGGGGAAGGGGGCATGTTTTGCATATTGTTTTCTTGTAATTCATAGTCTAACGTAAAATGCATAAATAATCTATCAAGCCAAAACACAGGGCTGTCCCTTTCTCATGCACTCACAGCTTTGGTATGTCGTCAAGCTCATGCATGAGTATTCTGTATCTAGTCTCATGAATTTCATATTCTTTGTGTCCAATGGCACAGCTTGAACAGAACTGGTGGCTTATTCTCATCATAGAGGGGTAGTTAGGCTACTTTTCCATGACTTGGGATATTGTAATCAAGCCCCATAAAACTCCCAGCGGCATACAATGTCGGCTGCCCTGATTTGTGGCCGAGCTTTCTAGCTCCTAGGTTATTATGCTGAAGGGGAGCATTTCTCCATTTTTATGAAAGGAAATGAATGTCAGTGTTGTACTCAACATTGTCTAGTTTTAAATATGTTCAAAATGCAAATTCAGTAAGTAACAAACGCTGCTCCTGGTGACATTGGGAAATATAGATGTTTCACTCACAAATCCCAAATGACAGTAGCTTTGACAGACAGCTCCAGCCCAGCAGAACCGAGGAAGCTTTACCATGCAGTGTAACTGTTTAAAGGAGTTTAATTCTGGAACTTCTAAAGAATTCATAAAGAATTTTGCCTAAATTGCTCCTTAGGCACAATCCTTTGTCCTGGGTGAGAAGAGATGTGTAATTTTCCTGGCATTGTTTGTCTCTCAGGGACGTGTTAGAACTTGCTGCAGATGATACAGACATCTGCTGATCTTTCTACACATGTGCAACACAACAGTGGAACTGCTCCTGCAGCTCCAAACTGCCCCTGCTGTCTGGCTGGAACAGGTTTCCACAAATGCCCACTTTTCTGGAGTCTCTGTTTCTTATGATTTCATTGTTTTCCTGCCTCCTGTGACATCACACTCTACTGCTTTATATGTGTGACTCTTGTGACATTATTAAACTCCACAATAAATTAGGTAGCCCTGAGTGAAGACATCTACCAGTTAGCAGTTATCACACAAACGTATGTGTGTGTGTCAAGGTTTAAACCCTGCCAGAAACTAAGTACCTGTGGTCTCTTTATCAGGGAGACTGGCCTTTGAAACGTTTTTTAGAAATTTATGCCTATTTGTAGTATGAAATCCAACTCTATTTCTCACATATATGTATTTTAGTTGGTTGAAATTCAAGACAGAATTGAAATTGAAAGAACATCAGCTAAAAATCTGGTTAGATACTGGTGTATACATTTTTGTTTGTAACCATCATTTATTATTGCAAGTCTAATAAAATATGCAAGTCTTTTGATAGCCCATAGATTGAATAAATTTATTTTAAAATTAGGATAATTATTTTACATGTGAAAAAAGACAACAAAAATACTTTACAGTTTTATTTTGTTCTAATCATATTTTGAAAGGAACAGAGGTAAACATTGTTACTAGAAATATTTTTTTTTAAAAAAACCCACTACTATTTTAGTTTAGGAGGACTTGGAAAATATTTAATAAATGCAACATTATTTGAAAGGTTTTGCTGCTGCTGTTTGCAAATGTCATAGGCAATGATACAGAGTTTTGTCTTAAAATATTTTTGTATTCTGCATTGGTCTCATAAGAACACTGCCTTTTATTTTCTTTTTACATGATCCAGGAACTTTCCAGACGGCTGGTCCTTTATTTTGCCATTTGACTTTTTTTTCCCCAGCCTGATTTCGTACTGGCTTTCACACTGATCACTGCTAGTACGTCTTTGTTACAGTAAACTGACTGGGTTTATTATAATAAAAAATAAAACACAGCTTGACTTGCAATCTAAATGTGCTGGAAAAGAATATGATACTGTTCAGAAGAGAAAAGGTTGTGAATAGAAAAACAGTACCACTTCAGTTATTTAAACATTTGCTTTTCTGCAGCTTGTCAAACTTTGTGCCAAGTCATAGCTGCTTTACTTTGTTTTGTTAATCTCAGCACCATGTGTCTTGGGCTTTTTTAATAGAGGACCAGTCCTGCAGTACTTACTCAGTTTTCAGTTTCAGTGAATCTGGGTAAGTACTGTAGGACTGCATTTTTTAAAAAATTAGGGGAAAAAAACCCAAAGTTTAATGTTGTAGGGTAGGTCTTTCAAAACAGTTTGTGAAGGCTAAAAAATCCTATAAAGTTGCATATTAAATAAATTCTAGTAAGCACCTTCTTAATGAAAAATGTTTACAATTCTCATCACATTTTAAGAAAATTTCTTTGACTTGAAGGTGTAAGCAGGACTGCATTAAATAGGAAATAAATAAAATATTTTAAAATTTTTTTTTTCTAAAATCAGGTCTGAGTATAGACTTCTCTTTCAGTGAAAATCTTCTGGGATAAGAATCTGCCTGCATAGAATCCTAGTTAGTGCTAAAAATTACAGTCTGACTGGTATATTTACCGAAAGCATTTGAAGGTGCAAGATGCTGTAACTGAGGGGTTGTTTTGGCTTCATCATCTGTTTCAGAAGTGGTATGTAACATGAAAACAGCTCAGACACATTTCTGGATCATCTCTGAGGCACACAGAAAAATAATTTTAAGTCACAAATTGAGTTGTGATAATTCTAGAAATCCCAGTGGGACCTTTAACGTCAAAGCTTAAGTACTCAGGTTTGATATAATCTAGATATTAGAAAGGTTTTATTAATTCCTGAGAAAAATAGATTCTCAGAATAAAAATGGTTCTTAAAATACATATTTATTATTAGACACCTCTACTTCTAGTATATTATTAATTCAGAGATAGTTCAAAATTTTATCTAGAAATGCTTTTTCTAAGGGGTTGTTCTTGGATGAATTGGGCAAACCTTTCCCTGCGCAGGTGCAGTAATAGTCTGAGTGCACAGGGGTCCAGCCTTTGCAAAGGCTGGTGAGTGAGCTTTGGTCTCACTCTTTACTCTCCTCCTATTTTTCTCTCTCTTCCTAATTGTAAAATCAAGCACACAGTTGTCAAATATCTAGGACATATTTTGGAGTCTGCTTTTTAGGTCCCCAAAACATGGAGAGTGTTCACAACAAATAGTGAAAAGTGATGAAGATACCTTGACAGATTGCAGCCCCTAGCCTTATATAGCAGGAAACATTTTGGGACCTTGTCTTGTCATTGCATATTATCAAACAAGTCAGTATTAAGCACAAAAGAAATACACTGGTAATGCAGCTAAATCAAGTAATTCAGAGCAGTAATGTGCACAGTGGATGGGAAATAACATTGAGTGTGGAATGCTGCTCCTCTGGAAAGCAGCAAGGGAGGAGAAGACTCAGTGAGAACTCAAAAGCTTTGCTCTCTAGGACTTCTTGTTGGCACTCTGAGTGCATACAAATGTGGAAATGAAAGATGGACAAGCAAGAGAATAAAAACACTCTGAGTGTAGATAGTGCTTGTGTGGGATGAAGTTGGAACGTAAAAATTAATATGTGAGTAAGGATGAATGGGGAAATATAAATTCTAGAATGTGTGATTGGAATAAAGCATTTGTGGTCTCAAAAGATCTGCTCTCAGTTTTAACATGTTCTTAAAGCAATTTCATAAAGATTATTACATAAATGTAATGTGTTGTATTACTATAAAATTCTGCATATTTTTTCTTTATTTGAATAAATAAAAATGTTAGGAATGGAAAATGACATTTCCTAATATCATTTAAATGACATTCTCTTAAATCCTGGAAAATGTAACAATGTTAGATTAACATCAAAAAATTAACAATTACTAAACAGAATCAGGAACAAAGTACTGAATATTCAATCAATAGTAAAATCCTGGGAAAATCTTATGGGGGAAAAATATCAATTGATTAAATGTTCTCCTTTTGTCATCTTTAATGATTCTATCAATATTCTGTTTCAATTAATTGCCTATAGACAATATTGTTGGTTTCCCATCATCTGGGTAGTACAAATCCACGAGCAGTGATGAGCAGTACACAGAAATAGCTGGCTTTGTTACAACTCAGTACAAGCCAGGAGCTGCTGTCACTTTCTAATGTTGTTGACAGTCCCAGCTCATATTCAACAGCATTTTCAAAGAAAAAGAGTGCATATTTTCTCTCTAGTTATTATTATGTCCCAGATGGTGAACTGAAAAACAGTTTTCCACTGGCATAGATCAAAGTGCTAATACAATTAGCTTTATACCTGAAAAAAAGTTCTATGTCTTTTGAATACACTATCCACATATGACTTCTTTGTTACTAACTTTAACATAATTACTAGATAAACCATAATGCTGGTTAATATTAGATTTTTTGCAAAGATTTCTTGCCATAATTTTTTTCATATTTATTGGTGGGTTTTTTAGCAGCAGAAGGAGAAGAGAGGAGATGACAAGAGAGAAGTGCAAAGTGTCCTGGATGTGGAACAGAAAGAATGCCATTAACTCATAAGGAAAATACAATTTTATTACTTAATATTGAGAAGTGCTGTTCCTGTGTTATACCACTGTTTAAGTTTGTCTTAGTCTAGTTTTTCTTTTTCTACCATTTTCTCTTAAGCCTGTTTGTGTTTTATAAGTATGTGAGTATGAGTATTATGTAAGTAATTAAATATTTTCCTTACACCAGAAAAAGGCACTCTTCTTTCTTTAAAGCAGTCTACTTCCTTTACAACTATACTTTTTTAAACAGCCTTTTTTTCCATTTAATCTAAATGGAGTTGAGTAACATCACTACTAGACTAGGTCCTTACCTTCTGCTTCTTTGAACAGGCACTCACTGATCCTTGCCCTTCAATCTAGAGAGAAGAGCACGGCAGACCACAGGGTGGTGGTCTGGTGGTGGTCACCATGTTTGACAGCTACAGTTATTGGGTGTCACTGTGGGATTGTTTGTCTGAAATCAGTTCAACCTACAAGTAGGAATCTGATGGAAGAAATCCCTTTGTTACCACTGTACCTCACAGATAGCTAAAAATACTGGAAAATATTAAACAGCCCTCGCATCCTATGTTTTCCACGGGAAACAATATTTTACCAAAAATACACAACTACATGAATCACAGAGATGGAAAACCGAAATGTTTGCTGTTTGCCATTACACCTACATTTTCAAAACCAAAAGCAGCACAAGTCTTACCTTAATATATAGCCTGCTATATATACTTCTGCCATAGTGTTGCAGCAGACCAACAGCTTACTGAGCTGCAGTAGTCCCTTCACACAGCAAGTTTTAGGAAAAGGTAGTCCAGGTGTTGAATAGTCTTTTCTTTCCAAATTTTAAGCTGAGAATCATATTTGTCTTCATGAGAAAAATATTTACTTCATTGATATTAACTAAGTAGGATCAGATCCTGTAAGGACTGTGGAGAAAGAAGCAGGATTTAAAATGCTTCTAGGGCATTTGGGTACAGCTGACATCTGAGTGAGTAACTACCAGAAAAAAACCTGTGTGGGCCCTAAGTGGTGCCAGGAGGGTCTTGAGGATTTACTGATACCTGTCATGGAGGTCCTCTAGTTCCTCTCTTTTTATACCTGAAGTGAGGTATGGTTCCTTACTCTTGCACTTCATGTATTCTAGCCTTCAAGGCACAATAATACTTATGTAATGAATACATAAAGCTAAAAGAAATCTGACAGATACACACACACATAAACATATAAAGTGATCTTACTGTGTTGTGGCTGTCAGTACTCTGGATATTAAGGAATCATTGAACTCTCTGAAAATAAAGATTATTGCAGACCAAGAAATATTATTGGAATATAGGGGAATCTGCAAATAAAGTATACATGAATACATAATTAATTTTTAAGGTGGTTGTCATGCTTAGTGTAATATTCAAGCCTATAATAATCTATCACTGAAACACTTCAAAATATGCCCACAGTGCAGTTCATTCAGGAAATTCATTTGTCCTCTATTGCATTCTAGTTTCATTTAAAATGGCATGGGAGGGGATCCCAGCAGTAGTGGTCTAACAGGTTTTATAATAAAATTATATGTCTTTGAGTTATTCTTGACATTTAGGGATTAAATCTCCATTTATGCTTTCCTTTTTTTCATGCTGAATAATCAAAAACACTTCTTTGCCTTATTGAGAGAAAGTGTAGTCTGCTTTACATAAGTCATATTCCCTTTCCAAATCCTTACTCATGTAAGTCCTTCAGTACACTTCCCAGTTTTGGAATCCTTCAAGTAAAGAACATGTGAGAGAAATAAGGAAAGATCTTTTATCATTTAAATAGCATTTGAATGTTTTCCTTTTAAAAATTCTCTTTCTTCCTTCATAAGAATGATGGATCTCTAACAATTTCCATTAATTATTTCAGCTATTTAAAAACTCTGCTATGAGGTTTCTAAATGTGATCATAATCAAATAAAAATATAATTTGTCGTCTATTCATATTACTACATCCTGTCCCTTGCCAAAGGTGTGGGGATAGTTGTATTTCTCTTCTGCTACAAATTATATTTTAATCATTTTAGAAAGTATTTGCCTAGAAATAGGTGTGTATATATGCATACATACATATATACATATATGTGTGTGTGTGTGTGTGTATAGACATATTTGTGGACTTTTTCTAACTGTTTCAGAATACTTTTATTATATCAGAATAAAAGTTAACCATTATAAAAACAAAAGATTTTTTAATTGTTTTTATTATCCTTAAAGTTATATTGAATTTATATTTCACAATGTCTTTATTTGAGTAAAGGGTTATTAATAGCCCCAATCTTCCTGAAACTTCAAATAATAGGAAAAAAACCAACTAAGGCAACACTTAGAAGTTGATATCTAAATCAATGTGTTAATCAGCCTCACTTTTTGAGGCTGGACTTCCTTCAATACTTATTTGACAAATCCTATTAATTACAGTTAGATTTAGAAATCTATGGCATGTGGTGAGAACAAGCCATATGCCAAGATAAACTGAACTAGAGCACATCTAGGTTAGTTGAATTATGTGTGATTTTGGAAAGTGGTACTTGATTGTATGAATGCAAAAAGTTTGTATACTGATAGTAATTATCCATTCGTTACTTTGACTTGTGGCTCAAAACATTATAGGCACAGAGAAATACCCATTATTGAAAAAATTAATTCCTATTCTTATTTAACTGATTCAATTAAGTACTGCTTTGACACTTACCCAGACCTCTACTTGCCCTAATGCTATATTCATACAGTAAAATCTCAGCAGAAACAACATATTGATGAAGTAAGAATTATAGTTTTTCCAGTTTTTTTCTAGGTATCATTTTTGTGGTTGCAGATGTTCTTTTTAAAGCTTTGTATTGACATTGAACAACACTGCAGTGATCCTGCAAGAGGGAAGATGAGTCCTTGTCCTACACGCACCCTCCTAAAAAGTACAAAGCATAATTATTCCCTTCAGTCTCTTAACGAAGGATGAAGCCCCAGCCATGACCACTCCCGACTGGCCATCCCACGGGGATGTGGGGGTGTCCAAACCACAGCCCTGCAGTGCCGGGGGGCAGTGCCTCTCAGACACCAGGGACACTTTGGCGTGGCCTGAAGGGCTTTCAAGATACGATCTGCTGTTAATGGGTAAAACACTAAATGATGTGGTGACGTTTTGCTGTATAGTTTAGGTGTAGCAATGTGCCCCCTAAAAGCAGAGGTTTCTATTATGTCTAAGCTTCCAAATATAGGCACACAACCAGAGTTTCCCATGTTCCCCAGGCTGTGGGTGGCTTAGCCTGCCCATGAGACCTCTACCCCTCACCCACTGGACCCCTGACCTGTAGGTCTTCCTTATCTCTTTCCTCACAGGATAATACCCCAGGTACTCCCACCCATCTAACCTGATAAAAAACACTGTTTCCAGAGCCATGTGCTCTCTCTTTTGCTTCCACCTCTGGAGTGAATACCCTGAAGTGCTCAGCCCAGGTGCTTTTTGTTTGTTATTTTCATGTTATTAAACTTTCTTGTTTTGGAAGAAGCAATCATTACCCATCTCTCTCTTTTAAGCCACTGCCTCAAGCTCACTGGAGGAGGAGGAGAACACCTCCAGGGTGGGAACTTTGCCCCTGCTGGAGCCTATCTTCCTGGTCAACCTGATGGGGCAACAAAGTTACATTTAGGGATTTTAATTTTTTTTGAATGTGGGTTTGAAGGAGCACACAATAGCACCTTCAGTAACATTCAACTACTTTTCAATTACTATTCAATTGTTATTAAGTACACATACAGTGTTAGCTGAACTTTTACACTGTGTTTGTACTGTTGCAGGTTTGGTCGTGTAGGTAGAAAGAGACACCTGTATTCACCTCTGTACATTTTTATGTATCTAGATAGGGATTTTATTTACACTAGAAAATCCATTTTGGTATAGATTAAGATTTTGAAAACAGTAGGATATCTGTTTATCCTCTGTTTCAGTGGTATCTGATGACTGCATAATGCACTGTTGATTAAAAAGGGAGGTATAAGCAATAAGAAATGTTTACTACAGAACCAGGAGAATAGAGATGGAAACATATACTAGATCATTCTAGCTATTCCCATCAAAGGGCAGGCTTTCCTTAGGGAGTGGTTTTCATTAGAGCAATAGTTCATATCCAAGGATTATCATGATGGGAAGGGTGTAAGAGTAGAACAGAAATAGTGTCACAAATAATGCAATTGCTACATCTCCCAAAATCTGTTTCATAGCTTCACTTGTCATATTTGAAGTTCAATTTCTTGGTTTCATTCTATTTTCTAACTTCCTTAAATTCAACCCTCAGTTCCTAATATTTAGTACATACTGAATGGCTTCCTTCATTAGTATTTATATTCTTCCACGTCATCTCCTTATAATAATACAATAAGTAATGGAAAATAATATTTATTATCATGAAATCTTGTCATAATACTGTTAAGGCTCATAGTCTGGCACAAGCTTGCCCAATCTTTCTGAACTTAAGTAGACTAAAGGGAGTGAATTTGAATTGGAAGTAGTAGAAACTAACTACTTCCAAAAAAGAGAACAGTGACCTATAAAAGTTGTCTTTTATTTTTTTTTTTCTGTGGTTGTACTTTCAGGACTCTAGAGAGGAAACAATATTCCTGAAATTTCCCAAAACTGAAGATTTCCAGTAGGTTACTGCATCTGATATTTATGACACTCCTCTGCATTAGATGTAAAGGGAAAATCTATCTCTGTTCTTGCCCATACAGCCATGGTATCTTCATCCCTCTCCTTTGAAGGATGATTTGGCTTTTCAGCCAAAAGTGTTTCATTTTAGAAACAATATTCTTCAGACAATAAGAAGTCTTGTTCAGGAGTAAATCTAATATTTTTGAAATGCAGTAATAGTATTTCTGTGACGTAACTATGAGTTGCTTTTTGTGCTGAGTCAAGAAGCATATGTTTTTTTCCAAACTTTCACCTTTCAAGATGAAAAAGAGTTTGGAAGGAGATGTTACCAAAAGGCTGGTTGCCAGTGCCCTTTCCTACCCAGAAAGTTAAAGCTCCAGTGTCTGAATGGATGAAAAGCTTAGTAAACATGAAAAGCTTTAGTTATTAGATTCTGGCCATACTTATTTTGTAAAAAATTAATTTCATGTTTGATCATATATCTGAAATGTATGATAGGTCTTCCCTGAAATATAACTCTCACAACCACCACGCTAATAGAGAACATCATAATTTATGCTAGAGGAGCTCACCTTCCTTACTTAAGTTTTAAATCTGTTCAACAGGATTCATATTCTGGTTTCCAGAAAGCAAGTCTTAGATCAAGGTTCAGCTCTTTTACATTGCCTGAGGTGCTGAGGTGCTGTCACCATGCTGAAACACCATCTAAGCAATTGCTTCCTTTGCCAAAGAGGTGGGTAGGGCTCATCTGTACTGAGTGTATCAAGACACTTTATGTAATGAAATTTGGTATTTTTGCTAAGTGTTCATTTGCAAATAACGTGCTCTCATAATCCCTAGTACATGAAATCTTATATGAGGAGATTATATATAGTTATGTGCTGGGAACACTTCATTAAAGACACAGAGAAAGGATTTCCTGTAGAACAGATGGCACTTGTAGTGTCAACCAAAGCGTTCATCTAAACCAGCATTGTCTGGAACCAAATGCCCTCAGGCAAGGATCCGACCCAGTTGTGGGGAGGCACCATGCAATCCTGACAGATGGCCATGTGCTGAGGCAGCCCAAGGACCATGCACATGTACCAAAGGTGGCTGCTGAGAGCTGAAGCTCACACTGGAAAATATTCAGTAGCCTTGTGCTTGTGGGGTGTCCTATTCTGAGCAGAGTTATGTAAAAAAACCAATGGCTTGGGAGCTTAAACCAAATGTAAGGAAGAAGGCAATATTTTCACAGCCCTTCACCCAGGTTTGTTGATACATCAATGGTAGACAGAAATCCGTTTTGTTAGCTTCAGCCAACTGCAGGAGACCCTAAAATTTAGTTCATCCTTCTGCACTGAGTAGAATGAGTGACAGTAATAAATACATTTAGGATTATACATTCCAAACTTTTGAAAAACAGGAATTTTAATTCCCTAATGGTTTTTATATTGATGTTTAGTTTTTCTTTTCCCTTTTATATATTAATCTGAATAAAATCTTATTTAGGCCTGATTAAGGTTTTAAAGATGAAGGATACAGTTTAAATAGCAAGGCCTTTTCAGATCAAGAGACGGATCAAGGTTCCTTCTGTATTGAGAATACACTGGAGGCACCCTTGAAAAGGTGCAGGAGTCTCACTTTTCTTCAAAAGTTTAATTTTAATCCAGTTTACAGTTGCTTTCCACTTTTGCAAAAATATTTGCTCTTCTTTTCAGGCAGGAAAAGCACAGTTTTGAGAGACAGATGTGATGACAGAGACTTCAGAGAACTAAACATAAGCAGAGTACAAAGAATATCAAAACACAGAAGTGGCTGAAGTGATCTAATGAGAAACATGATAATGATTTGCAATGAGGAAAAGAAGGGAGATGAAAAAACATAATGGAGCAAATTTATATGCTTAAAACATTTATATGCTTAAATTTGGTGTAGCTGCCCTTAGCACTAGTTTTAAAGTGGGGCTTTTTTACCATTTTTTCACAATAAATGTTACAGGGATCACAAGTGCAACTGTCCTTCACTCCTATTGAGTGTCACAGTGAGCTGGAGTTCAGAAGTGCCACTGCTTCCTCACAGAACCATCCCAAGAGCTGAGGACCTTCCAACTGTGGAAACTCTCCAGACATGGTCTTTTCTACTCTGTTGTGTCCTAGTCAGTGAGGATACCAATAAGGGCTACAGAAGCCCTATTATGCTTCTGTTTCAAGCAGGTGGGAATCAAATCTTGTGACTTTGGAGCTGCTTTGTACCACTATGGCATGGCTTGAATTCTAGTCTGTTTTGTGTACAGCTGCAATAGGCCTGATCCTGCTTTTGCAAACTCTCCATTTACCCTGCTATATTGACACAGAAATCCAGGGTGCTACATCTGCATGAAATCCCTCTGTTGTAAGGAGAATTTGACCCTGGGATTGGTTTTGCAGTCATTTAGTAATAATGAGTATTTACAGTGAATTTCATTTTCAGATTTTTTTTTCCTTATTTAAAAAGCCCTGATACTGCAATGTATCTGCAATATTATCTATTCTTTAAGTCTGGTGTTTACACCTCTGAATGAGCCACATAGCTACCAGCATGTGTATGTGAGAGAAAATGGAATGCATCTGCAGCTGAAAAAACAAAATGAGGACCTGATCTGGATAGAGCTAGGGCTTCATACAAAGCATGACTGAAATCTTGGAAGTTCTGTTCAAACAGGTGGGTGCACGGTGTATTTGATTTACCAGGTTCATGTCCATGTTCATGTGTGGAGACCTGTGGAAATGTAACAGGGGAGGGAATGTGTGTTTGTATGAGGTGTGAAGGAGGAGATAGCTGGAGAGAGGACAGAACCGGCATTTCGTCTTTGTTTTTTTCCAGATTTTATCTGTTCTGAATAGAATATAATTTTTAGTTGGAAAAGTAATATGTATGACATCCTGCAGAGAGAGAATGAAAGATTTGAGGTTGATTGGTTGCTTAAAGATTTTTGATACAGTGTGCCTCATCAATGGTCCTCTCTTTTTCCAAATAATAAAAATACTACAGGAAATTAAAACAGGTTTGTATGCTCATTAGGCCTTATTTGTCAGTTTTCACATTATAACAAGTAAGTTATAATGACCAATCTGCCAGTGCAAAGTGAAACTGAGACTATAATGCCCAAGGAGAAAAGAAAATTGGAAAGAAACACCTTATGAGACAGAAATATCTTAAAAATAGATGGAAGAACTTACTGTCAAGGTGATCTTTTAATTATTACAAGATAAAATCTGATGCCAGGAGGATGGAGCCAGGCTTTTCTCAGTCATGCCCAGCAACAGGATAAAGGACAATGGCCACAAATCAGAACACAGAAAGTTGCATCGGAGTGTGAGGAAAAACTGCTGTACTGTGAGGGTGGCAGAGCACAGGAAGAGGTTGCTCAGGGAGGTTGTGGAGTCTCCCTTACTGGAGATATTCACAACCTACCTGGATGCAATCCTGCACACCCTGTTCTAGGTGAACCTGCTGTAGCTCTGGAGGTCACTTCCAAACCCAACCTTTCTGTGATTCTGCTTAGCTATATACTTTATATATATTTACATATAGGCCTTTCTAAAGTCTAGGGATCCCACAGAACTATGGCATCTTTAAAACTTTTATTGCTAAAGCAGTAGTAATCATTTATGTAGCAGTTCTGTCCCAGGACCCTTCAGAAATCCTCATGCCATTTCTCTGGAATAGGAATCAGCTTCCAGGAAAGGAGGGTGAAGAGCCAAATTCATACAGGGTGTGGGTAAGTTATATGGCAGGATGTTCCGTGGGCGTCAGTCCATCCAACCACCCAGACTGGAAATGTGCCACAGCTCCCTTCTAGTCTGTGGACCTGGATTTTCCTAGTTCTGACTTGGGACAGATCTGAGTCAGAGCATCCCCACGACATTAGGAAGGATTAGGAGACTAGGAAGGATTCATGGCCTCCAAGTATAGACATAATTGTGAAAATCAGAGATTGGTCTGAGTCAGAAGTTCATTTATTTGATTCATTCTGTTCACATGGCCATACACCTCCCTCAAAGTACTGGTTTTTCCAGGAAGAATTTGTAATAGGTCTTCAGTGCTCATCCATTTAAAGCAATGGCAATCTCACCATTGATAGCAGCAGCAAGATTGCATTTAACTATCCACAACGCTGTTTTTTTTATAGTTGCCAAAAGGTTCCCAGTTGAAGTCCTTAGAAACAAAACAAAACAAAAAAGAAAAGAAAAACAAAAACAAACAAAAACTCAACTTCCAACCACTGACTTGGGTTACAAAACTTTCCAGTTTTTTACAGGATATTGGAAAAATCTAACAACCCAAAAATGGAATACTTTTTCCAAGAACAGCAGTGTGTATTTGTTTTTGCATGGTTGGCAAAGAGCATAGCCAATGTTTTACTTACTTTCAGATAAAATGCATGATACCTGAGCAGCAAGCTGGTAAGACAAGCCTGACTGCTGGAACAAAGAAACTCAGGAAAGATCAGGAAAGGCAAACCACGGAGAAAGTAGCCAAAACATCTAAGCTGTGCTTCCAAGATATTTAAGAAGCCTCTGAGATTTGCACTTTTTTTTTCTATCTTAGAAAGGTATCTGAGCAAAATAACACCATATTAAAAAGAAATTTCAGATTTTATCGAATAGGTTTAGTATTATTCCATAATTGCATTGATAAAATACTTCAAGCCTATAGATTGTACAAATTAAAATTGTGAAAATTAAGGTAATTATATACATTATTCAGTTACATAGTCCTTAGCTTTTGAGGATGTAATAGCTA
The DNA here is from genome assembly GCA_013400515.1 of Erpornis zantholeuca. Lineage (NCBI taxonomy): Eukaryota > Metazoa > Chordata > Aves > Passeriformes > Timaliidae > Erpornis > Erpornis zantholeuca. The sequence goes on along the minus strand of VZTN01025411.1, from coordinate 3,496 downwards.
GCTTTAAAAGATTGGAATTAAATATTAATGGGCTAAATACTATCCTGTTAAACTGCTTGTAACAATGATAAGCACTTCAGACAGGTAATTTTGCAGACTGTGCTAATAGTACTCAGAGTTCTTCAAAACAGAACTTGTTTTGTGTGCTGTTAGACTGCATCTTTTTTATGTCTTTCTTGTATCCATCTTGAATGAGTTTTTAATTTGATTATTATTTTTACCCTGTTTGTTTCTCTTTGTCTTCCCTTCTAATGGCTCTCTTTCATAGAATTCTTTTTCATCTCCCTTGTTCCATACTTCACCACCTTCTGTCATTACACTCTCTCTATCCCAGAATCTCAGTGCTTTCTTCAATTTTTCATGTGATAACTGTCCTCCTATTTGCATGCTTTTAACTCAGCCACTTTTCCTCTCTGCTCTATCCAGTCTCTCTAAAATCTTCATCTTCACTCCCTATGTTCTGAAACATTTTGACTGAAAATTGCTGACTTTCAAAACCCACAAATTCCCTCTAGTCATTATAGAGACTGGATGAGAAATGCAGTGGTTCTAGGTCTCACAGCTCCAGCACAGCTACTGAGGACACAGCTCTCTGATTTGCTGTGAAGACTGAAAATCTCGGACAGCTATGAATTGCCTTGGTCTAAAACTGGTCCCATTATAAGTCTTGTCTGTTGAAAAATCTTTATGCCACTCCTTAGGCAAGTAGCACTTGGACAGTCAGGTGTGCTAGGACTACATCTATACCATCTATTTTTAATGGTTTGGATGCTTGCATTCATCCTTGGGTCTTTGTTCTCTGCCAGCCTCAGAGTGTCTCTATTGCTTCATTCATATTTTGTTTTCGAATAGAACAGCTGAATTCTCAAGACAAAACCATAGTGCTGGTTTGCTCCCCGTGGTCAGTACAGAGGAGACACAGCCCCATGTAACATCAGGCCTCATGTCAGAACATGCAAAGCATGTGTTTGGCATCGTGCTACAGAAACACCTCTCTTACAGGACATGACTGAGCACAGTGCAATCTTAGGTAGGAAACTACAGACTAAAAATACCTGAAATCCACATGTGTCCCATGGGACCCAACCATAGATACCACCAGTCCACCCTGGAGGCCACTTGTACTCATCAGTGTGGACAACAAGTCATGTGGCATATCTTAGGGCTATGATTTCCTCCCTGCAGCAAAGCAGTTTAGTGCTGTAGGTCTTACGTAGTGCATGCAGCATCTTTATTGTCTGTGAAATGTGCAGGATTTACTAAGACAGAGCTCCACAGCACACAAATAGGGTGGAAAGGCTCAGGAGCCTCTATTCTAACAAGGGTTGTCAGAGCTTTCAGGGTCCCTACTATGAACTTGGGAACTAGAATCTGAAAGCCCCGGGACAAGATGTAGAAGTTGTAGGGTTTACAACCAGAGGTAGTTTACATGTCAGTGGTGTTTGGAATAGCAGAACAGGAGAAGCTAAGTAAATACCAAATTAGTTAATTCAATATGTTGAATTGGTGCTGTCTTTTCCTCAGACAAATGTTAACTTCAGATTAATGGAGTCCGGAAAAATCTATTTAATCATGTAAACATCACATTTTGTTCTTTCCAAGACTTTTTTTCAGAATTCAAGTTTATTTCAAATTTATCTGGACTGATACCAAACTTTACTGAACAATATTTCCCACCAACTGCACATTCTGCTGCCTTTCAGACAGTTGTTTTCCTTTATTTTTTTATCTCCACAACACAAATGTAAGACATGGAAATGCAATTCCTGTCCTACCAATGGTGAAATGCAATGAAGACACATCCACTTCACAGCAAAGTCTCTGCATTGTACTTCATGCTTAATTAGCTTGATCCAATATCTCTGATCAATGGACAGTTTGTCAGTAAGTTCTGTATTCATTGAAATTGAGCCCAAGTTATCTTCTCATCTGAGAAAAAGGTGAGAATACACTTGGTTGTTGATTATTCCCCAGAGCAAATCCAAATCTAGCATGACAACAGAGAACAGAACCAACCACTTCCATTCTTTTACTTAATAACCGTTTTGGCTGCAGCGTAACCTTTGGCTTCAGGGATCCCATCTTCAAAATCTGGACTTGCAGCTTAGCAAAATCCGCACTGACATCCGGGCACATGCCAGCACTGACTTTCACTCCAAACCTTTCCATTTTCTACAAGGAGAAATCCAATTTTTACTTCTGCTTGGAAGGGCATGGGTTCTCTTGGTTGATGTATTTGGCAGAAAGGGTCTCCTCACATGGAAACGCTTCCTGGCAGCCTGAAACCCTTCTGCTCAGTGACAACCCATTCGTTCCTGCTGGATCGTGGGAACTCCATTGCAAAAGCATCACCTTCCTCCCTTCTGCGAGGAGCTGGTTTCCCAGCCCAACCTCCTGACAAAGTGCAGATGGTCCCTGAAGGGAGGCTGTAGCTAGCTGGGGGTCATTACATTAGCACAGGGATCAACTAATATGGTCAGAGGACATTGCCTCAAGTTGCACCATGGGAGCTTTAGGCTGGATCTCTAGGAAATAGTCCTTCAACAAAGAGCGTCTCTAGCTTGCGAACAGGCTGCCCATGGAAATGGCTGAGTCACCACCCTCCAAAAGTTTTAAAAGGCACGTGGATGTTTGGTGGAGTAGGCAGCGTTCAGGTTGCAGTTGGACTGTGTGACCTTCAGAGTCTTTTTCAACCTGAACGATGCAGAGATCTCAGCGTAGCTCAATCGCTGTGGAGTCGAGCCTTAGACTCAACGATCCTCAAGGGTCGTTGGATATCTATGAGACTGCCCATGGAGGGGAGCTGATAAGAAAGACCATAAAAAGACCAAGGGAAGCTCCTAGAAGAAGATGCACTCCAAAGCAGCCTTAAGCAGTACACCAGGGCC